>WEIU01015169.1:1533994-1549371 GCA_013389925.1 Aegithalos caudatus
AAAAAAAAAAAAAAAAGCAGAGGTGTCTCTTTTCCTGTGCCCCACAGAACTGAAGCTGAAAAAGAGAGAAGGATGCTGACTTTTCAACTTAAGCAATAATGCAAAACCTGAGGAAGGGGTGAGCTGTGCAGAATCCCAAAGGCAGATTGCAGAGAGATGGATCTGCTGATGGCTCACTTCTGGCTCCTGCTATTCCTCTCCTGACACAGCCTCTGCTGCCTACCAGAGCAATCATATCCAAGTGTAATTGTCTAACAATTTTTCCACACTGAGGAAATAGTTCTGATTACAGACATTAACAAGTTTAGGCATTAAGCTTCCTCCCTGTAATTACCCTTGAGCTTAGTCTCACAAATGAATTAATGTGCTGATTGCTTGGACTAATAGAACAAGCAAAAGGGTGATGAATTGCTTCCAAATCAGTTAAAATCAAGCGTGACATCATTTAATTAATTTCAGAGCTTGAGGGGAGGAGAGAGGTGGTCAGCACAATGCTGAAAAGAAAGGCCTCTCTCAGTGATTTCTTTGGAGACAGAAATATGCAAACAGGGGAGGATGGGGCTGGGGAGAGGGAAGAGGTGCACCAGGTGAGAAGGAGGATGCTGAAAATGGAACTGTACAATTTGTGTGTTTGAGCAGGCAGGCCCAGGTGGCTGAGGCTGCATGACCAATTGAGTACAGCTGACAAAGGAGCAATGCATGGATTTCCTCTGGGCAGGAACAGATGCATTGGTCACCTCACTTTGAATTTTAGTCATTCCTGAATTCGTACACAAACCCTGCTTCTCCCCCAAGCAGAGGGCCCACTCCTGGCCTTCCCAAGGCTCACAGTTCCTCCCTGGGTGCTGAGTGTCTGACAACAGCATTGTCCAAACCCTCACCTTGGTCATGTATTCTGGCAGGGATCATTTGCCAGGTTCTCAGCACAAGGCTTGGCTGGGCACTGCTACCAAGAACAGATAGACTATTCTTCTCCTTGACTTCTCCTCCCAGTCAGGTTTTTTTAAAAGGGAACAAAAGGGGTCAATGGAAAGGACATGGCAGGGCTTTGCACTGCTGCTGTGAAGTACAGACTCTCTTGATTAAAGTTTCCCTTGGCTGGCTGCCCACCTGTGAAATAAAGTGGCAGGGCACAAGGAGCTTGCACCTGACAGGGTTCCATGTGGAGTTTCTCTTTGCAGCCCAAGAGAAAACAACCCATCACCAACTTAGATTTTGTATCACCTGAATATCCTAGATTGAAGGTAAATATCTAGGTTTTATAAATCAAAGGTCTCCATTGCAGCTCACATCTAGAACAGGGTTCTGCAGTGGAGAGCAGAGTGGTGGAGGATACTTTACAGCTGTGGCCTGACAACAGCCTAAACACATCAGCAGCACACACAGACATGCATCTACCTGTAGGCAGGCACTCCAGGATCTGCTGGCTGGAGAGAAACAGGTGCTCATCTCTCCTAAGTGTACATATGTGATATAAAATACACCTTCAAATGACATACAAAAACAGACAAGAAGGCACCAAAAAATGTAAGCCCAAACACACAATTTCATGTCATTTAAATGACAAGGCCTTTTGTCACTGCTGATTTCAGAGGGACATGCATAAGGCCCACAATTCTTTTACTGCAGGTTTGATCTACATTTTGTTTCCATGAATTCTGGAGCAGTGAAGGGAAGCAGGTGGTGAGACATGTGAAAGCTAAATTTGAAGATAATTCATCCACCTAGGTGTGGAGAGCCAGCATGCCTTGTGGCAGAGCCTGGCTGCCCCTTCATTAGGAAAGGGAACAACTCCCCTCTGTTACTGAGAAGGATAGTTTGGAGTCTCCCTGTGACAAGACAGCTTCATGGGATTTACCAGAGACCACAAGTCCAGCAGCCCAAGATCAACAACTCAGGCAGCATTCCTCCCTGTCTTGGCTATTTTAATCCATGCTGTCACCCTGGTGACAGTACAGCTCATGAGTCCCTTAGTTTGATACAAACCTACAACACATCCAGATAGTGGAGCAGAATGCAGGTGACAGTCACTGTGTTATAGAGCAGATTCCTTATTCCCAGAACAGGGCATCAGGCATCTCCTGCCCATGGCTCTGTTTGCTCTGTTTTCAAACCAGCAAACAACAGCAAAGAGCACCAGCAGCCTGGCACTAATGTTCATACATGAAAAAGCTTGAAGGTCCTGTATTTCCTTTCCATTCCTTTCCTAGTGGTGACCTGACAAGTTCTCTGCAGCCTCACCATTGGCACCTTCATGGGGAGTCAGAAATCCTGAAGAAGACCCAGCTGTCCCTGCCTTGTCCATCCAGCTTTTCACAGAGGTGCTGGTTCTGCTCTGACAGCTCTGGCTGCTCTGAGCTGAGAGTCTCACGCTGCTCTCTTAACTCCTAAGGATGAATAGCTCATCACACTTGTTCTTTCATTAAACCAACACATAGTGCTCATGCTAGGGACCAGTTTGGCCCAGTAAAAACAAAACCAAACACTGCAAGCAAATACTGGCAGAGATTCAAATACTTGGCACTGCTGCCTTTTGGAAATCTGGCCATGCACTGCTGGAGAGCCAGCTCTGCACTTGGTGGGAAAGCCACCTTTAGGGCTTTAGAGAACTGGAAGGGAAAGCAACAAAGTGGTCCGGTTGAGAACTGATTTTTAAGGATAACTAAACTTCCAGCACAACCCTCCTGTCAGTCACTTCCTGAAAGTCTGGTGGGATGAACTTATAACTCAGAGGGAATTATTCACCTGAGCACCATAGGGCACCTGGGTCTTTTTTGTACTTCAGTTCTCCAAGTGTGAAGAGCTAGGAATAAAAAAACCCACTCATCTCCAAGGGATGAAAGGTTTACAAAATGCTCACAAACTGTGCTACAGGGGGGTGCTCTCTGAAGCATCTTGCAGAGACTTCTTGGCAGCATGACAATGCCATGGTGTTCTAATGGCAAGAGAGGGATTTGCTTTTACAATATGACATTTGCCAGACAATTAAGGTGAGGACCTGTGTAATAATTTTTAGTATTAAACACACACAATAAAAATAAATGTTTAAAGGCACATTTTTTTTAAATATAGGACATGATGCTTTGCACATTATTGAAAGAATCCTTGCTGCTACGATAAGCTTCAGTTCAAACTGTGTAATTATTACAATGAACTTTTTTTCTCCCATTATATACTAACTGCATCTAAGAGATCCACAACCCAAAGAATCTGAGCTTCCCTAACTTAATGGTTGGAGAACTTGCTCCTTCTTTTACTTCTGTAAAAGATGGTCTGAGAGATTGAAACAGATAAATAAAAATGTGTTATGCACTTATTGTCCAGTGTCATAGAAACCTACATTAGACTCATGAACTACAGGGAGACACAGGAGATCATATAATGATTCACAAGTCCTTTACAATTTCTACAGGATTCCTTTCATCCCTTCCCAGACTGGATATAAGGTTTTGGAGGTAGCCTCCACTGCCATCCTGCAGCCCATGAACATCAAATAGGAGGCATCTGGTAAGATGCAGCAAAACCAGGCACAGATGCCCTCCCTTCCTATATTCAGAAGGTGTTACTGTATTCACATTGATTTTTTAGAGCACCCCAATGCCAACAAGATTGCAGACAGCATGTTTCCTGTACTTCCTTTTTTCAAGAAGATAAAACCAAAATCCATGAGGCCCTGGTCCTGACCCCAAATCAAAACCTCACCCAGTCTCTTATAAAAATTAGCTTCCCAAGACAAGGCCTACTGGGAACACAGTGGCACTGCCACCAAAACTGTGGGGGATGAGATGTTGGACCTGCCATGCAAGAATTGTGTGACTTTGACCTGGTCTCTGGCTTGAATCATGTGTGAGACTGGTAACCTGGATTTCTAGTTAATCCAGACCTGGAATCATGTCCTAATGTGCAAACCCTGCCTTAGGAGGTTTAGAAGGAAATGCCCCCAAACAGGAGAAAGCCCTTGGGGCTGAAGTCACATGGAATGTAGGGCCCTATCCTAGCAGCCATCAGCAGTGTTTGCATTTCTATGTTAATATTCATGGATATGAGAGCAAACGTCCTCTAACTGCAGCTTCAGCCTGGTCAAGGTGACTGACCTTCTTCATTAAGTGCTTCCAAATTTCCAATCTAGCCAGGATGTGAAAATTCTGTGCTAATTATAGGTTTGTCAGGAGGTCAGAAGTGCAGAGGGGAGGTAAGGGGGGTTCTGATAGTTATTTAAAGGCACAGCATCAACTTCAACAGGGTTTTGGGCTTGCACTAATAAATGCACTGTCCTGGTCTCTGTTATTCAGGTTAGGTTATTCAAAAGTAGAGCTAAAAATCTGGGAGGGCTTCAGATACTGGGAGCTGCCACTGACTCAGATGACCAAGGTGAAGCTTCTCACTAGTAAAGGTGACACCCTCTCTGTGTTTTCCCCTGATTTTTGTCCCAGTCCATTCTAAAATCTGAACATCTGGACCCTCGTGGATGCTATAACACCATCTCAAACACTTACAAACAGTGCTTAAAACATAATGGCTTGTTAATATAACTTATGTCATCACAGAAGTTATACCAGCTCTTTCCCTTTTATATCCTTTTCAATAAAGCACATTTTGAAACTCACTGACCTTTATTCTTTCNNNTTTTTTTTTTTTTTTTTTAAGTTCCCTGGCATTATGTAGAAAAAACCATCAGTGTGAAGAGGAATATAATGCAGCTTATTATCACTAACAAGGGAATGGCCCATAATTCTAAAGGGACAGAGCCTCAAGTGAGCTATGAAGGTCATCTTGTTGCATCCAGAAGGAAAATGCAATACTGGTTGTGTCATGCTTCCCATTTCAGACACATTGCAGTCTGCTTTCACTTTTGTTGCAATAAATAGTAAAAATAAAAGGTTTTTCTCTCAGATAGAATTCCACACAGTAGGTCCTCCCCACTTTGGGGGGGATTGAAGGTAAATATCTGTCTGGATTTTCCAGCACTATTTATATTCCTCTGGATTTGCTGGTTAGTTTGTTCATGAATCTTTAGGACCTGACTTCATATCCAGGCACTGCTTCTCCCTGCTGGAAATACTCAAACCTCTCAGTGGGTAAAGGCAAAACAGCAACCTTACAGGCTTGATCAGGGTTAGAGCTCTCCAGTAATACACAGTTTAGTTCTTGGAGATCAGTCTTTCCTGTGATCCCCAGCACTGCTCCGTGCAGCCACGAGCCTCTGAGCAGTGTAAGGAGATGAGAGTGCTGTGCTAAAGCCAGTGTGGCATGAACAGGTCACTGCAGGGACCAAGCTGTACATTATCTACTGGACAAGGCTGGGGAAGGCATTTTGAGCTTTAGGTGATGAATGAAAATAAAGAGCAGTTTACCTTCCCAGCCCTCACCCTGCTGTGGGAGAGCACTGGGAAAAAGCATTGCTGCCCTCTAAGAATGGAGGTTTTCTTCTTGTCCTTAGCACAAACACATCAGTGTAGTGCTGCAGCTCTCAGGTCACTGCTAACTGGGGTGGAACTGGGATGAGGTACATTTTTCCATGTCCCAGCTCCCTGGTCCACTTTTCTCCAGCCCTCAGAGAGCCTGGGGGAGGGAAGCTGAGTTGCACCTCCCTCCTCTGTCACAGTGCTGAGAATCTGGTATTTTGGCCTTGCTAAATGGCTTGGGATTTGTGCTCTGCAGCAATATTCTCCTTGAGCTGGTTTCAAAAGGAATATCTTTTTTGGGTGAGATTATGAAAAAAGTAAAAGCTAGTATTTTCCCTCACATCACTATCCTCCTTTCCAGTTGCAAATGGTGCCCTGGAAAATGGTGTCAGGAATTGTTGTGCCACTATCCAACCTTCTTTTTCAAAATGATGACAATGAAATATTGTTGATTAAGAAGATCCTGATCCCTCTATTTCACTTAGTAAAAGAAGGAGCACATGCAAATCCACAGTCATGTTCAGGCTTGAAAGAGAAAAGAACACAGCAAAAAATATTGGGCCATGCTGGGCCACCTACCTGAACATCAGCTCTCTTCCACTGACTAGTTCCTCACTAATTTATGAACAGTTAGCAGCTTTGCCAGGCATTTGACTCTTCAAGTGGGAAAGACAAATTGCAATGCTGCATAATTAACAAAACCCAGGGAGCTTCCTCAAGGCTCATTTAATGATGCAAAAAGCCAAAGAAGCCAGAAGAGAAACTGTGGTGGAGCAACATTCCCAAAGACCCCACCAAGAATTGAGGTAATTCTTCTTGTGAGAGGACTGGCAAAACACAGCTCCAGCCTCTGAACAACCCTGCATGTCCCAGCTTGCCAGCCTAGAGCCACACAACTGTTTTTGGCTGAGGAAGGTAATGTTGCCAGTGGTGCTAATTACATATCAGCTTGGACAAAAGCCAGTCCTGCTGAAGGCAGGCTCTTCTCAAGAAAGGTAAGCAGCAGAAAGCTCTGCCAAATCCAAAACTTTGGCCATTCTTCCTATTTGGCCACATCCCTCACTCACACCATGCTTATCCCAGGCTGGTCTAAAGAGTGACAGAAGGAGATGGCTAGAGAAACAGCTTTGATTTTTTAAATAACAAGCAACACTGTCAATGAGTAAACAAAATGTAATTGTGTTTCTGGTGTATGTAGATACCCTCTCCTTTCAAAACTATGCCTTCCTAGGTACTCTCCAGACATCAGTGTTCTGTGTTCTGTGTCCCAGCAGGGATGAAACCTTGCAACAATATAATAGAGAAAAAAAAATGCATTTTAGTCTCTATTAAATGTATGGTTCAGTTAAATCTGTTAAGATGGGTTCTAACCTGCCACACTCTGAGACAGACACAGGAAACAATTCCAGTACAAACAACACCAGCACTAACTCTATTGACTTGTTAAAGGTGTATATTCCATAGGCTTAGTTTCATATGCTGACAGATGTACTAATTTTTTAATATTTATTCTATACTCACATCTCTACCTGCCTGAAGTATTGATCCATTACAGAAAATCTCTGCTTTTGCTCTCAGTTTTCCCTCTCCCTTAGTCAGAAACTGAATAGATAGCCTCTGGGGATCAGAGGGACATCTAAGCTACAAATCTGAAGGGGAAAGGCAACAGTTCCCATCCCTGCTTCACATACTGCTAGCCCTACAAATGCTCCCCTGCCAACTGCTTCAGCCTCCTGCTGCTTCTCATTTTACTTCTTTTAAATTACAGCTAAGCAACCATGTAAATTGTCTGATGCCAAGCCCTCTCCTCCTAAGAGATGCCAGCACAATTTTCACTGGTGCAGTTCTCAAAGGGGAGCAGAAATGGGGTACCACACTAAGCACTGAATGCTCCCTGGTTCAACAGGCCACATCCTCTTAGAGCAAAAGAAGCTCCAAAAATCCAGAGAGCATCTGTATTTGGGTTTCTGCACACCTAAACTGTTTGCAGAGGAAAGAGCAATTCAGCTTCCTCACCACCCTTCTAGAGTTGAGTGCTCTCTCCTCTCCACAGATGTGAGCTGCTCCTACTGGAGGTGTGGAATCCACCTCCTTTTGCTGGCACTGCAGTCTCAGCAGGGCTCTTGGGCTTGGCCTTCAGTTGTGCTGCCCTTCCCTGAAGACTTTGTCTGAAACATCCCCAGCTGTCTAATATTCATTTTATGCACAATCATAATTCTTTTTAAATTGAATCATGTTGGAAGTTTTTCAGCTGTGTAGGATTCTGCACCCAAATATAGACTTTGATCTGTTACCAAGGGAAATGTCCCATATCCAAACTGCAAAGGAGACCAGTGAGTAACGTAAATGAAGGAAAGTAAACACCAAAACATTCAGAAAATCCCCACGTGGCTGCAGGCAGCATGCCAGTGTTATGGATAGGGGCAGGGACAGGAACACAAGGCACAGATGGAGGATGGGGAGATGAAAAGATGGGTCTGAAGTGTGTCCAGGACTGGGACTTGCTTCCCAACATAGCAGAACAGGAACACTGCATGCTCTGGTCCCTCCTGCTGGCCATTGTGTCCCTGTGCTCCCCCAGGGAGCACTGAGGGGGCTCTGGGCAGCTTTCCTGCCCTACCTGCCATGGCTGCAAGGTGGTATTTGATAGCTGAAGGTTTGGAGTTTGCTTTTTTCCTTCTCCCTAGCTCTTTGGAAATCATCTGTGAGATGCAAAGCAGCTTTTATTTAAATATGTAACAGCACCCCATTTTTGTGTTAGAGGTCGGAGAATGGGGCCCAGATGCTATAAATCCAACTTTATTTGCTTACACATGGCATTTCCCTGACTACTACCAGTCTGAATCACCCAAATCCATCAGTCTAATGGAGATATATGGACAGTAAGACATGCACTGGAAAACTACTGGCATGTTGTACAAAATTATCAGATTTAATCAGCTGATAAATTATTCACTTCAATGGAGAGTCAAACCTATGACTTGAATCTATTTATGGCTGTCCGATTAGTGCAAGTAATTTTCCATTGCTTTATTATGTTTGTTAGTACATTATGAAAACCATGTTGTGATAATATTCTTGCTTAAGTCATTTTGTTGTATGAACACATAGCAGAAAGCTCATTCCAGCCAAGGCCAGGGACACATTCCAGTGGGCACCACATAGTTACTCACCACTGAGCTATTTCCAGGGACTTCTGCAGAGCCAAGTTGCCAAGAGAGTGGGAATTTCATTTAAGGAAAGCTATTACACTGCCAGGCTCTCTAAGTGGCACTGCTCTCTTTTCAGAGCCAGCTGCCAGTGTGATAAAATGCAGGAGGAGAGCTGTCCTGGCTGCCCCCCAGACCATGGTGTGGTGCCTGGAGGGGGAACACAGAAGTAAATTGCATCACATTATTATTGAGTGTTTGTGTAGGAACACAAGGACACAAGCAGCAGCAGCAGCAACTGATGCAGCAGCAGCAACTGATGCAGCAGCAGCAACTGATGCAGCAGAGCTTGGCAAAACAAGTCCTGAAGGCTGCAGGCAGGCCTGGACTGTCATGTCTTGTAGGAGAAGGGAATTACAGGTGACTCTGCCCATGATAAGTAACAACTGTGCCAATTACCCAATACAGCCTCACACCTGATGAGTCACAGCTGTGACTGTGACAATAAAAGGGAATGGGGTGAGCTAGTAAGGGGAGGATCATCATGGAGGGGGAACCTTGAGGAGTATGAAGAAGAAGGAGGATCCTGTGCAGAGAGTCCCTGCAGTGGGGTCAGTGTGGGTGTGCAGTCAGAGCTGTGGTTGGAACCTGCAGTCACAGCCTGGCTGGGTAAAAGCTGCAGTCAGAGGCTGCAAACTGATCCCTGCAGGCAGAGCTCAGCAGGAAATCCCCAGCAGTCAGAGGCTGCCAGGGAAACCTACAGCAGGAGCTGCTGCAGGCAGAGTCAGGGAATGGTTGGGGTCAGGATGGCTGAGGGGTAAAGAGGAATAAAGCAGGGCCCTTTTCCTGCTGGGATAAACAAGGAGTCTGTGTCTGGGCTCATTTCTACCTCTCACAAGAGGGCTGCTGTAACACTGTCTACCTCCCATATGAGAGTGGCCTGAGCATTTCATCCCATTGGCCTGTACTGAGGTCATCCTTTTGCAGCTGCTTCCAGGTACAAAAATGGAACAGGCACAAGGCAGCATGATGGAGAAAAGCCTTGACTCCGTTGCTTCTTCTCTAATGTTCCAGACTTGCCACATGTCCAGAAACAAGGCTTGCAGCCTCAAATAAGCCTCAAATAAGTTTTCCTGGCTTTGGGCTGGATTGAAAGGACTGCAGTAGCAAATGTCACACCTGCAGAGCCTCAGGTACTCTGCCCTGGGCAGTGATGCAATTTTAAAAAAGACCAAAAAAAAAAGAAGCCAGAACTGAAGAAAGAGCTGGATGGCACAGGCCTGCTGGCCAGGTCTGACACCAAACCCATCGTGGGGAATGATTTTGGAGAATGTCCATCTCAACAATTCATGTCAAAAGGCCATGGCAGCAGGACACCCTGCCACCAGCCTGACTCTTCCCTACCCTTCTGTCCCCTTCCCCATGGCACAGAGCCCCCAGCTCCAGATCCCTCATACCCCTGTCCTTTTATTTTACACAAGGTGTTAGTATCCCTTTCCTGCAGCCTGTGGAAAGCATTGGTTGCTGAAACTGCAAGAATTGTGCTTGAAAGAAACAGGTAATTGTAATAAATGAGAGCAACCTGAGCAAGCAGAAAATGAGGGAGCCTGAGTTGAGCAGGCTCCTAGGTCAGTCTAATGGCAATTCCTCCTCTGCCATAGGACAGGGAAAATCCTCCTAAAGAGGCAGTGTAAAGTTTACCTAATTTTCATCTCTCTTCTATGAAAGCCAAGCAGGTCAAGCCACCCAAGGCTTGACCTTGCAGTGGCACCACAACACAGAGAAGCCCTGTGCAAGACTGGGCTGCCACTTGGGCAGGAAAATCCCATGAGGTTCACACCCCAACAGCTGCAGGCACTGGCATGGCAGGGACCTGAACATCCTCACATTCCTAGGCTGGTTTTGGCATTTTTTAATTTTTAGCTGTTTTTCCCTATTCTCTGTACTGCTTGACTTTTGCAAGTGTGCTAAAGTAGAGGGGTTCAGCTGTGCCAGGACCCAGGATGGGGCTGTACAGCTGTCCTGTCACCCCCAGGCTGGATGTATGGCTGGCAGCACCTCAGGTAGGTCCTGCTCCCCTTTTCCAGGCACATCACTGCTACAGGGCAGTGTCTGGTGACCTGGCTTAGGTTTAGCAACTGAAAGGTGCCAGACTGACACTCACCCTTTTCAGACACAGGGAACCCCTGATCCCACACTCTCTTCATCCACCAGGAACCAGCCTGCTGAAGGTGTGAGGTAGCTCAGCTCCTGTGTGGGAAATGAGGCAAAAGCAGGGGCACAGTCTGTACCTAATGGAGGTTAACTTCACACTCAACAAGCGCATTGCCTCCAGCAACAGCTTCCAGCTGCAAAAAGCCCGGGGTCCCTGGAAATGTGGTCTCCCAGCTGCAGGCTGCCCTCTGGGGCACAGGTCCCTCTCTTAGCACCATGCAAATGACATTAGAGGGAGGCAGTTGGGAGTGAGGAGGCGGCGGGGGGAACCTTTTGTTGAGACTGCGGAAATTTTCAGTGAAATGAAAACAAATTGCTCTAAGTAAACCATTTGTCACAGTCTGATTACTCTGCTGCCACTCTGGGAACACCAATTTGTCATGCTAGATCAGGATAACAGCAGGCTGACTGTAGGAGATGGCATCCTGCCGTCTGGCTTTCCTTCTTGCAACACGTGAGAGCAGCAGGGATCTCCTGGTAGCTCCTTCCCAGTGCCCATCCCTCCCCATGGAGCAGGGACACTCTGGGGACAGACCCATCCTCCCAACAGCCTCTTCCATCTCCTGCTGCAGCAAGGAGAGAAGACCTGGCCAGTATGAGACACATTTAGCTTGGCATGTTCACCTGGACTACAAGGTGCCCACGGCAGGGATTGCTTCTGACACCAGTGGTTGGCATAAAATTGTCTTGAAATTAATTTTGGCACTGAAGTGGCCTAGCAATACACCTGTTGGCCATCATTTCTCTTTAGAAGTCCATGTCTCCTGTGAGCTGCACCTCCAGGAATGCTGCAGCTGAGCCTGCAGCATTCGCCTGGCCCAGTCCTGATCCATATTTCCCTCTCCTTGGTGAGAGCTCTCCTGAAGAGCTTCAACATTGTGTAAGTGGAACAATTAAAAAAGGACATATAAACAGAGGGGGATAAAAACCCCAAACTAGCAAAATGCTGCCAGGCTTACATTTAAAGAGGTGTTTAATGCAAGCAGGCAGCAAGTAAAGATTAGCGAAAATAGAGCATGGAAAAGCAGCATAAAAAATCCCAAATCCAAGAATTTATTCTGTTACATTCACTGTCCGTAGCTAATAAACAATAATTTGAGTGTCCTGTGACACCCTGAAATGATGCAGCAGTTTTTAATACTGGAACAAAACAATTCCAGTCCAAGTACAAATATCTTTCATGCAATAAAAAGAAGGGCAAAACCCCTCAAAATGTAGTTTTGGGTAAATGCTCCATTCATTCCAAAACAAAATGCTTCATCTCAGATTATTGATCTTATTTCTTAACCTCTTCTCCTTATAAAATGGTAGGTCAATATTTAAATAAAGAAATGCCTTTCTGAAAGAAAGCTAAACAAGTTTTGGTTACAAACAACAGGAATGAACTAGCTAAGAATTCCCTTTATCTTCTTTTCCATTTAGGGACTTTTAGGGTTTGCCATGTCCTCACTGAACCAGCAAATTTTCTTTCTTCTTTACTGATATATTCACTATATGTCCTCAGCTTTTCCCACTGCTCCTCTGGGTAGTTTCTGGCCAGCAGCAGATGGGAATGCCTGGACCTGTCACCCATCACACAATCCTGGTCCAACTCCTGCTCTGAAAGGCACAAAATCTGGGAGGATTAGGCAAGGAGAGATTCTAGGATACACCACTCCCCCAGAACAGCAGAAATCAAAGCATTCAGTTCTCACTGAAAGAACTGTGGGGTATTTTAAGAGCATAGGAATATTCCATGGCATGGAAAGACAAAATGTTCCCAAATTATATAAATGTCTCACTGCAGCCAGAGCCCCAGGAATGCCCTCAACCTGTAACCACAGCAATCTGTTCTGCCACATGGGTCCCCAGGAGCAGAGCTGTCAGTGTGTAGTGAAGCATTCAATGGAAACTTGCTCAACACACACACTGGTGGCACTGGTAACAGTGCCACTGCTGGCCATTCTACTATATTCCCTTTGATTTTAGAAACCAACATACCTTCACTATTAACAATCTCTGTTTTTACTGAAGTGAAAGGCCTTTAAAAATATCATTTAAAAAACCCCCAAAACCAAAAAACAAAGGTGTCACCAGAACTGCAGAAACACACAAAGCAGGAGATCTCAGGGCTGTAGCCAGGATGTGTCCTGTGCCCAGACCCCAGAGCTGCACCCCAGAGCTCACCTCTGAGAATGCTCCAGCCCCAGAGCAGCAGAAACATTGAGTACTGAGCACAAGGTGGGAAGTCTGAGGCTGAGCAGAGAGCAGAGCAGAGGCAGAATTCCCTCAGAGACCTGGCAGTGTTCTGGGGCTTTCATGTCGAGTGCTTTTTTGGCAGGTGCACACAGACATTTACACACAGAGATACAGAGCTAATTAGCCATGGTCTCTGCTGGAGCTGAGAGTCTTGTGCAGGGTGTGATTCCTGCCCCAACACTTTGGATTCAAGGTAGGCAGGGTGGACACACTACATTTATCTAAGGGCTTCCAGGAGTTGTAATCATCAGCGTTATCTTTAGTAAGGATGGCAGTAAAATGCAAATTTTTAACTTGTCCAAGGAAAAAACCTGACAGCAGTTCTACAATGTAAGGTGTTCTCTCCACCAAGTGAAAAGCGTGTGAGGAGGGCAAGAGGGAGAGTTCAGCTCATTTTGCTGCTTCAGAAGGAGCCTGAGGCACAATTCAGTGTTCACATATCTGCCTTCCCCATGTTTTAAAAGTATGGTTGAGTCTGCTGAGGTAAACGTTACCTCCTAAAGAACAGAAGAAAATATCTAGCTACTCTGGAAAGTTAAACAGAGTAGTAACTGTGCTTTTGTTTTGTTGCTCTCTAAGTAGTTTGATTTACTAGCAGAGAAAAATACTGATGCAGCAGCAAATACAGACTGGGACTTGCATATTTGAAAAACATTTACTGGAAATGGACAGATCTCTACGTATGAGTTTCAGCTAAATATTGTATAGCAAGAATGATAATAAAGCACTGTGCCCTTATCATGGTAATTATATAAAATGTGTTTCCATGCATGGGCAAACAGCCTCTGGGATCTCTTCTAAGGAAAACCAGTGGAGGAGTTCTAAGGATACTTCTAAAACAGCAGAAGTAAGAAAGGAAAGAAAGGGCATGCATTCTCTACAACATCCTTGCCATTTCCAGATGGGTCCACATTTCATATTAGATCAAATGTTCAGGGCTCAACAAAAAATAAACCCCTACTGATTCAAGCATTGATATTACTGCCTGTAAGGTAATAATACTTACAAGGAGATCATAATTTCTTAACCATTAATATTTGTCTTAATCTACTTTTATAAAGCTTTAAGCAGCTGCTTCCCAGGGATGAACACGAGTGGTTACTGCAGCTGAGAGAAAAGGTTTTATGGGGAGGAAGCTGCCTGTTTATGAATAGTATTTTAGGTCCTAATTTAACAGGTAGAGCTGGTCTTATCATCCCATCATTGCATCAGCTCCCGAGGACCACACATTCAAACCAACACAAGTGAAACGGGAGATCAGAGTGCAAAGGGGATTTCTTTGCCCCGCAGATGCCACTTAGCTCTGTCCTGTCACTCAGCAATTCACCTGCACAGGTTGGTCACAAGCACCCGCGAATGGAGAGCACGCCGGGGTAATGCAGAGAAAAGTGCTGGAATTCAAAAGGCAGGTTCAGCAGTGTGCTCCTCTAGTTCAAAGAGCACAGAGACTCCTTTTTACTGTGGCCCTGCAAATTTCAATTGATCTGAAACCAGCTTGCATTTTCTAAATGCTGCTGCTGAGTCTGAACTTCGGCGAGAAATCCAGTTGCTAGAAATGAAAGTTGCCAATTAAAAATCAGTCTATTTATGTGGCTTAGGGGAGCTGAGAAGGAGAAAGGGAGAGAAAGGAAAAGCCAAATAACTCATTAAGTGATCTATACTGTGCCGGTACAGTTGGCAATTATAATTATCCTAATAAGACTTTCCCGCTTATATAAGTCCTTCCATTCAGGGATCTCAAAACACTTTGCAACCATTAATGGTGTTGGATTCATAACACTCCTGACCTCATTTACAGGAGAGGGAATTGAGGAAAAGAGAGTAAACACCATTTTCTGTAACAGAGAGCTTTCATTTTGTATGTCTGTAAAGTTTACACTTGAAATTAAATCACTTTTAAAAATCAGGGTCTGTTCTGAGCTCCTGAGCAGACAGAAGTCCCAGACTCACAATGTGAGCACAAAAAAAACCTCCCAAAAGAATAATGAGAATTGTGTGAACTGGGACAGGCTGTCTGCAAACCTTCTGCAAAGAGCCTTTGGTCACCAACATTTGTCACCCTGGACTAATGTAGGCAACTTCTTTCTGTCTCTGCTCCACACACAGAGGCATCCCTGCCCCTACCTGACAGAGAAGTCACCTGTGAGATGGGTGATATCAGCATCCACGTCTGCACACCCTCGGGTTTGGCTCCTCTGAAAGGAAAAATGAAACAGAAGCAAAGTGAAATCCTGGGGAAAGCAAAACAAAACAAAACAAAAAACAAAACAAGGAAGTGGAACAATGTCTTGGTTTGAAGGACAGGTGTCTGCCAAGGAAGGCAGGAACCTCCCTTGGCATGGAAAATGTGACCCCCTCCCCTCTGAATTAT
>WEIU01015169.1:1549391-1607183 GCA_013389925.1 Aegithalos caudatus
ATACAAGGCAAACAAATAACAGCAGCAGCAACACCAAACAGAAGCAGAATCCCAGGCACAGCCCTCTCTTGGCTGTCAGGCACTTTCCCCTTTGGTGCAGTTCTGGTCAGTCAGGTGTGATGATTCCAGAGATGCTTGTGCCTGTGGAGTAGAGGAAAGGACCCTCTCCTCCCTTCAGCAGGGAAAAGGCCCTGGTGAGGCACATTCAGGCTCTGCATTTCCAGAAAATCAGATACCACGAGGGAAGAGCTTAGACTGGAACACTGAACAGAATCAGAGATCAAGAAAAAAAAAAAAAATTGTGGAAAACACTGAAAGAATTTGAATAACCTCAAAGAAGAAAACAGAGACAGGAAAGAATGGCATCCTTGAGCTATGGTAAAAATTCTGTTTTCTACTTCTGTGATAGCCAGGATAAGACCTGTCAGAGGGTTCAGGAGGACAGGAGAGGCTCTTGCCCTGGAGTAACACAGTAACTCTTATCCCAACAATCCACTCCCCCTGGGAAAGAGCCTCTCTCTGCAGACCATACAGGACTCTCCCAGTGAGATTAGCCTTTTAAAGATAAAGTTGGCCCTTAGAAATAATTCACCTGTGTTATATCTGTAAATGTTTGTGCTTGCTGCAGGGTTTGTGTTAGAGGAAAAAGGCTTGTGCAGTAGTTTGGGACCAGAAAAGGCTCAAAATTGAAAATTGCAGAATTGCAGCTTCCATTTGGGGGCTTCAAACTCCTGCCAGCACCATTCACCCCAGGGCTCTGAGAGTCTACAAAACATGTTTGCACTGGCAGCCCACATTTTAGGGTTTTTACAGAATAAGGGTGTTACTTTTAAGGCAGGGAGGAGCTTCTAAAACTGTCTTCTGCAAAAATAAAAGAACTTTACTCATTGCAGAGCACTCACAAATCTGCTAGAGAGGATTAATCTTATGAATTCTCCTTTGTGTGGTTCTTCTCCACCCAGTAATATTCATCTAAAAATGAAATTAACTTTCTCCCATCACTGAAATTCCCTGTCCAAACAGATAGCCAAACAATGTTAATACCAATTTTAATCCTGAAAAGTACACAAAAAAGGGAAATTTTCTGATTATTAATGGAAGAAAAGCCCTATTTAGCATATCTAAATGTAAAGTGTAAGATTGATAACTCATACAATACCAATCATGAAAAAGTTACAAGATGGAATTATTCTCTCAGGGCTTTTATCAAGGTACTTACCATAAGTTAAATGTGAAATTCACACAGAAATCATTCAGAGAATTCGGCATTCGCATACTTCTCTACTCTAAATAATTCCCCATGCAACAGTAAAAGTCTCTCTTTATGACTACATAATTCTGGTTGTGTCAGCAATTAGCACGGGAAGTTTTAGGAGTGTGCCTCATTTTTTAAGAGTTAGAGGCAAGTGTGTATTGCAGGCAGCCAGGATGCTCTGGATATGCTGGATTTGCTGGCTCCTGGACACAGAGGAGGGGATGTGGAGCATCACACCCACATAAAGCCCTTCATCCTCTACAAGACAGTTCCAGCTGAAGGCATGAAACTGCTTCCCACACTGAAAACACTGCTGGAGAATTGAACACTTCCATTTGAAGTGAAGAGTTCCCTGTGCCAGATCAAACTCTGTCCCAGGGTAACAGCTTTGTCAGAGGGAGATGAGAAGCATCAGGCCCTTTATTCTCTCTGTTCCAAAAGAACTCCTAATTAGGTATTTCCATGTGTTTCTCATTGTGGAGAAGCTGTTTTAGTTACTCCCAACAGTCACTGGAGGGAATTCCTGCTGTGCAGAGAGCAGAGCAGCATTCTCCTGCCTCATACCCATGACAGGAAAAATGCAGTGTGCCATAGAGCTAAAAGTGCATTGTGCTATTTATCAGCTGGTCTTCAGCAAGTAAAAGAAGGCACATGTAAGGTCCTCCAGAGAGGAAAATAACCCCCTTTGTCCTTCTAGCTCTTGATAAATAAGTATGTTCTGGAGGCAGCATGGAGCATTAAAAGGGACAGGAGCAAATCTTCATTTGTTTCCCTTCCTCTCTCTGCCTCTTATTCAATTTTTTTGCACCCCTGGACTCTGGATCTCTGCAGGGGACATGCTGGGGAATGAGGTGAGCAATTGCATGTGATTTAAAATTTGTCTGACCCTTCCATGTCCAGCCCTAAGCTATATTTCCTCAGAGATGAATTTTGAAGGCCATATATTTTTGCGTGCCCAATAATTTTAATCTATCTGGCCATTTTAAAAACACAGAAGTGGAGGGAGGGAAAAAAGCACTTTAAAAATGGCATGCTGGAAAGCATATGAAAAACAAGTCTCCACAAACAGAAGCTCAAGACTTACTTCAGAGGAGCCAGAGGTAAAACCCAGAATATAAGAATATCTGAACAGGAATGGACTTGAATGCTAACTCCAAGGGTGGCACCATAGGCAGGGAGCATCCTTCAAAGTCTGTTTTTTGCATTAGGAGATGACACAATGTGAGGGTAGTAGGAGAGATCTCTAATACCCTTAGGCAGGTTTGTGGGGTGCTGGCAGCACCAAACACCTCCAATGTTCAGCTTTGCTCTATGGGACAGACAGAAACTGCTCCAATCATTCAGTGCCATAAATTTACCAAGGAAACCAGAAGAGTGGAAAATGGAAGAGTGTGAGGGGCAGATAATGCACAACTACAATTTCTTTTAGAAGTTCCCAAGTCTGACATCAGAAGTCTGCATTAAATACATGTTTCTTTCCATATTCATTAACACAATTTGCTATTTTCATCACACTAATGATATGAATTCATTACTACTGCACAGTGTCTGTACATACTCCTATGAACTGATTTTATGCATTGTGTCAAGGTTTCTTTGCATAGGCAGATGGGGTTTTTTTCATTTTCCTTCGCCTTTGTGGTTCAAAATTTTTGCTAGTTTTCTTTCTATTTTAATTGGTTCCGGGAATGTTTGTTGGAGCCATTTGGAGAAAGACACTTTAAAGAAATCTCACTAAGGGAATGAAAAAGGTTCTTTCTTTCTTCTTACACTTCTAAGCCATATTTCAGTAGAGGAACACAGGGCATCCCGGTGCTGGTTTGGAGTCAGAAGAATTAAAACTCTCTGCAGGCAACCAAAATACTGAATATTTAAGTCACCTGTGACAATGTTTCCACAGGATTGTGATAGCTGTAGGAAGAGCTGTTCTGGACACAATTGAGCACCATATAGTGGCCCTGTAGAAGAGAAGATTTATCCCCATTCTTGTTGTATGCTCCAGAGGTCACAGTAAAGAAAATCCCATTTGGCTTCAGAGAATAAAATTAGATCTATCACAGAGATAGTCCCCTTAGGCTGCTTCTATATTATCTTTGATAGGGGATTTTTTATTTTATTTCATTTTAGGCTGGATGAATGTGCCAAGAGCAACAGTATGATGTTGAAGGAGGCCAAATGGCAGGTCCTGGACTTGGGTCACAATGACCCTGGGCAGTGTCATAGGCTGGGGAAGGAGTGGCTGTCCTGGGAAAGGCCCTGGGGGTGCAGGTTACAGCAGCTGAACACGAGGTTTGGGCTTAGGTCACCTTAATATCAGCATCAAAACAGTGCTTTGAAAATGTTTTGGTGTCTGTTGCCACTGTGGCACTCTAAATGTGGTCACCTGGTGTGCAGTGAGAGCTCCTTCCAGCCCTCTGCTAACCCCACACACTCAAGAACACAATTCCAAATTACAAGTAGCATGAAAGATTTTCAAAATTGTCTAAATATATTGCTAACTGTTAATTGCTGTTAATTGCAGCGTGTCAAGTCTCAGCTCTCCATGAGAGTAAATTTCCCCCCTCAAAGAGGAAAAAACAGAACACTAATACTTATCAAAAGGGAAAAAAGAAAAAAAAAGGCAAGCAAGCTTCACAGAATTAAATTAAAATATCCTTTCCCAAAATTTTCTTACAGTTGTGTACCTGTGTAGCCTGGAAGTACAGGGAGTGAGGAATTGGGAACTTTTTGGCTATTTGTGAGCTTCAAGCTAGACACAAATTTGACACTACACATATAAAATAAATACATGTGTACACTAAATATATATATACATACATGACAGACACACATGTAAATTTATATCTGTGTTATGAATTAACAGTTATTCAGATTAATAACACCATGTTGCTTTCTACAATTCAGCCATCTGCCTGCACCTACCATGTTTTATACTTCAACATTGAGCTTGTGTAGGCAAAACCAAGCTTTCAGCCTCTCCCAACCTTCCTGCCAGCAGCATCCTTTCAACCCCAAACTAAACACCCAAAGAGTAACCTCAAACCAGCAGCCTCAACCTGCAAAATGCCAGACTGCCAAGGGGTTTGAGTGGGTGCAGTGTGTGGAATGTGTCTGAATCTCTTGGATTCAATTCAGCACATCATGACTTCAGCCTGCAAAGAACCTGCATAAGGAAGTTGTTCTCCAGCTCCTTACTTCTCAAGATATTTGCTCAAATCCTGTCTGGAACTTGTGGAAGAACACAGCTGAGTGCACTGGGCACCAAATGCATTTCACTCTAGTGCATTTGTGACTATGCCCTGCCATGTGGATTGACACCAGGGGAAGATCAGATGTATTTCAGTGTCCATGTGGATGAAAATTTCCCCTCTAAGTTAACTAACTTTGATCAGATAAATCAATATTTCATTCACAAAGAAGAAAAAAGAGCTAAAAAATATATACTGTGCAGAAAATATAGTACAAATGTATTGAATAGTACAAAGATAATATGTCCAGAGACTGCTGTCATTTAAAAGCCCTCAAATGTAATTTTGAAAGTTGTTTTACCAAGCTAATAAAAAGGGAACCAATGTAAAACCCCAGAAAGATCCATATTTATTAATTTTTTTTCTCCATTTTTCAAAATTACTGAAGGTTAGAATTATTTCTTATTTGCCAATAAAAGATTTTCTAGGACTCTTCAAGGAGAGAGCAGTTACCCAAATGATCAGAGCCAAATGGGATAACTTGGAAATAAACTGATTCTATGTGTAACTAATACATTTAGTATTATATATAAGTTTCCAGGTTCTCAAAAAACAGCTGGAAGAGTTATCCATCCAGACATAAAAAATATTTACCACTCCAAAAAGACTGGCTGAGACTATATATGCTGATAGATGTGGAGCCTTGACATACCAGAGCCTCACCTCTGTTTGTCCTGGAGAAAGCACAGAGCAAAACAACTCAGGACAAAGTGTCCCCAGGTGCCCCACACTGAGGACAATGGAAAGCTTTGCTTAGGAAAGCTCTCCTTGGAGTTACCAGCCCATGGACTGGCCAGCAGGGCTGCTGAGTCCTTCTCCTTCAGACTTGTCTTTGGCCTTAAAAAGCCACTTGTAAGAGCTTTGCACTCAGAAAAGCCACAAGGTGATTTCCAGCTCTGTGGAGAAAGTACAAGCATGAATATCTTTTCCTTCCTCATTGCTCCAGCCTTCACAGCCTCAGAGGAGGAACTTCATTTCACACAAGTGTGGTTTTACAAAACCTTGGCCAGTCTCAGAAGCAAAAGAACACAAATAATACTATCCAATATAACATCCAGCCTCTACAGAAAACCTCTGCAGAAGCTACACAAAATCACAGACATGTTTAGATGCCTTGGTCACGCATTGTTGGAACAGTCCTTGCAAATTGCCATTAAAACACATAAAATCAGAAGGAACTTTTTTTAAAAAGATTACATATGCATTCAGCACTTTCCTAACACTTAAATGAGTTATATGGTAGGGATTTTCCAGGTATAATAAGAAAGGAGGCAAAATTGCAGGTTTGCTGTGGGGTGAGAAGCTCACCTCAAGATAGACTGTGTGTTTCCCTCTGACAGTGAGGGTCCCACTGCCTCCAAAAAGAGCACATTGCTTTCTCCAGAGCCCAGCAAGGAAGCAGAAATGCAGAAAATCTCCTCCTGTGGCATGGGATTTTTCACTGTGGGGGATCAAAAGCCCTCAGGGTGCACACACCATGGCAGCTGAGAGCCCTGAGCCAGGCAGATCCCAGCCCCAGGATTTGGCAGCAGTGTCCTGCCACCCAGGGCTCTTTCAGACATGGACTCTATTGGACATATTTTGCCTCTCAATTCCTCACTCAGATTTTTCCCCTTGGAGGTATTTTGGAGTGCTCTTTGACCCTTGCCAGCCAGTGTAATGTAGTGTTTTTGACAGGATGTTGCTGGCAGGCTCTGTGCACTGCCTTCCTCCATCCTCAGGAATTTCTCTGACTCCAAGAGATGCAAGGACTGTGCTGAGAGCTCTGGACTCACACTGTACATTTCTGTACATGCCCTGTGTAGGGCTGCCAGTCTGCAGCACACCACAGCTGTCCCTGCAGTTTTCTTTCTCTGAGGGATTTATTCCTCCCCTTCACTGGCACAGCAGCCCCACTAAGTAAGTCTGTGTATGCTTTAATTTCTGCAAAACTCAATCATCAGCTTGTCTCTAGGGAGTCTTTTCCAAAGGGGAAACTTGTCATTTTCTTCAGAAACGGGGCACAACATTACCTATACAAGTTTTCTTTGAAAGGACAAGCTGTGATGCTACCAAGCTGCAGCAGCTCCTATTGCAAATGACTGCCAGGGGTGAGAGGTCCATAGATCCCAGACTTTGCCCCAGTTCACCCTGTTCCATCTTCACTGTAGTTCTTGCAACTCCACGGCTTGACAAATCTGCTGCTGCTCAGTTATTGTTATTGTTAAATGATCTAATTTCTCTCCTGTAAATACTCTGCTGTAATCACAGGAGTTAAGGCAGGGAAGGGGCTTTTGGATTTGTTTATTGATGTCCTTTTTGTAATCTACTGCCCTTGTGGAAGTGTTACAGCCTCTAAGCTTTAAGGCCCAGCTGTAAGGGCAGCACAGCTCTCTCACAGAGACCCTGCTGCCTACCCTGGGGCAGTGAGCCACACTGCCCAGCTAAATAATCCAGGAGTCAGTTGATAATCTGGAGTCCTAATAACAAACAGCTCCTGATTCCAGCCATGCCACTAAAGGTTTGCATTTTTCATTCTCTGGCACAAGCCACAGCACCTTCACAGTGGCTCCTGGTAACATCTTCTCCACCCACACAATTTTGGGGTGCTGTGTGCTCCTTCTTACCTTCATCACAGTGCCAAGGCTGACAGGTCACTCAATGTTTGATGTCACTTAGGGCTCCTCAATGACAGAGCAATCCCCTCCAGCCTGTTTAAGGAAACTCCAAGACAGACATCTCCAATCTGAGCCCTGTGTCTCATTTCCAGAGTTTAGCTTGGCAATGTTTCTCCTTCTTCATGTGCCTCAGCAGCCCAGTCTACAGGGATCCCAGAAAGTCTGATGCACAGCACCATTTCCCTGGAAGCCTTTACCTAACTTTTGCTTTTTCTCTCAAAAGTTCTCTGTCTCAGTTAGATGGCAGATCAGAAAACAGCAGGGAATCGTGAGACTTGCACAAAAGCATTTGCTCCTGGAAAGTCTTTAGCTCCAAACCCAGCAGAATCAAAAGAAAGCTGCAGTCCTGATTGCTCCTTGTGGAAACCAAATCAACCCAAATCAACAGAGCTTGTGTAACTCCCATTCCTCTAACACAGCTCTCTGGGCACTGCAGAAACAGTGGAGGATCATTCTCCTGAGTTCTTTCTGCCAGGAAATCATGCCCCAGTGCTTCCTGTGATAGCTGCTGAGCAGAATCCCATAGCAAGTCAAGCACTGAAACAAATCTGAGGTCACTTGCCTACCTATCATTCTTCTTCTTAACCTGAAAATAATCAGTAGGAAACTGCATGCCTCATTGTTTTAGTTTTAAATCCCTGGCAACACCCCACACATAGGTAAAAGCTGCCTACACAAAACAGTTATGGAAAGGTATTTACCTCTATCAGGACTGCTCTCTGAACAGCACCATGCATGGGTGAAAACTGCTCTGCACATTGTTTTCCTTAAAAAAACCCAAAAAACCCTGGTAATACCTCTGAGCGTTCTGAGTGGAATATTTATTTGGCCTTATAAGGGTATGTTGAAAGTAATGTGATCTGCTTTCATTCTAGCTATGCCAGGAAAACATACATCTGGTTTGGTAGTACCTCTATATAAATATACATAAATATACAAAGTTTATTATCTAGACTTCTTGTAGACCTCTACAAGAAGTCATTCACTTCCATATTTTTCACATTATCTTTGTTGCCTGTACAAGCATCACTGGAAACCCTCCTTGTGTCTTTCTAGAGGGTCAACTCCACCCTCAGTCCTCACCTTCAAATCCACCATGATAACCAGTCTCTGACTCAGCAGCCAGAATGGTCCTTCTCATTGCAATTATAGAGGGTTAAAGTATACCTATAAATGTATATTTATACAGGTTTGAAATACATGATTTTATATATACATGAGCTTCCCCATGGAGATACATACAGACATGTATATATTTATGGGGAAAAATCATTGTTTCTTTTTAAAATCCTATCTCCAACCCTCGAGACAAGGTAAGTGCCATTTCCCAGTTTAGCTTTTAAGGTCAGCAAAAAATTATTGAAAAATTGTTTTCCAATTAGTTTCTTTCACAAAGCCTAGCTTTACCATGGTGGACACTCAGCAGTCAACAATATGGGAGCCTGGTGTCTGCTGGACCACTAGAAAAAGCTTGTCTCTCCTTATTGCTCATGAAATATCCAGAAGAAAACAACTCTCTTCACTCCTTATCTTCTGAAACCCTAAATTTACCATGCCTAATCTGGTATATTGTGACAGTCTATTTTCCATTGCAACATTGATCTTGAAAGATTTCCCCTTGCAGGAATTCAGCCTTATTTTAGGTTTCTAGACCTATAGGATAAGTGGGAACTTTTCCCTGAAACCCAGCTTGAATGGAGAGTAAAATAAGCCAGCCAAGTGCTACACCTCCCCCAAAACTGGCCCCAAAGCTCTTCCTTTAATCCTTTCCCTACTCTTCCTCATCCTTTCTCATCTCCTGGCAGAGATCAAGATGAAACCACTACAAACACTTCAAAATTAATAGAATGGCCAGTTTCTGGTGGAACATTAAATGTGAGCAAACCATCCCCTGACAGCTTCCCAGTGCAGTTTGGCTCAGACACCTGATGAAGGCTGGAAACTCACACCCAGGGTTTGCCATCAGCAGGAGACAGCCAGAAACCCTCCTAGGAAAGCCCTGGGAAATCTTAGACACTCCAACCTTATCAGAGCTCCTAAGTGCTAGAACTGCTGTGTCTGTTAAAACAGTTCTTCCTTTGATTTCCATATTGCAAGTGAGATTAAGAAAAATTAGTTTCCTGCATGAGTTCCGAGGCCTTTGTGAATATAAACACAGGTGAATTCTCATTGCACGTAAATAACTGATGGGATGCAAGCATCCTGACAACTCCAAAAATTGAATTAAATTATCAAGATTTTTTATTTGCTTGGGGTTTCTTTCCTCTTCTCTGAAGAGGGGTGAAATGCTCTGAGAGATCACATTCTTTGTTATCTTCCTCCAAATTAATTAGAATAAAATAGAAAAAAAAAAAAAAAAAAAACGCAGAAATACTAAACCCATAATTCTTCACTCAATTATTTCACTTTTTTTCCAGGACTACAATCTGGTTGCAATCACTCTTTCATTCTCTGTGAGTCAGGGGTTAAGTGTGTGTTTGAAGGATGGGTTTGAGTATGTAAGGATTTTTCCAAAGATAAAAGGGTTGTATTCCACCACAGCAAATCCTGTTTGCTAGTCCCAGGTAAGAGAAAATCTTATACTAAAAGCCTAAGGATACCATGGGTCCATGTTTTGTGATTAGATTTTTGAAACTTTAGAAGAAAAATGCTCTCTCCTGAGTTGTTTTTTTTTATGCTTCCCAGCTTCTGGATGACCATGAGGAAGAGTCCACTGCAACATCTTTATTTGTAGTGGGCAAATAGTTTTACACTCTTTCTACTTTATCCAGCTGTTTATACTCATTATGTTTGTGGAAATACTATATTCTGAGACTTCTTATCACTTGGGAAAGGTTAGAATGAACACCTTCAAAAGTTGCTGTGGAAAGAATGACAGACTATCCCCTCCAGAGACAAACTTTATATCTGCAGCCAGGCTAGAAGAGCAGGAAGAGATTTGGTATGGATTCACATAAAAATTGAAAGCAGAATTAAGGAATCTGAATTCAAGACCCTCCCTGAATCCCTGTGAAATCTGGATCCAGTGGTTCAAAGTTGGGCCCCATGTGAACACAGAAAGCCCCACACCATGGATCATCCCAGTCAAATTGTCATTTGGGACATTTCTGTTTAGGAATTTGCTTCTTTGTGTGCTGCTTCACTGGAGCTTGATGAAACTCAGACACAAACCAGTTACACTTTACTAAAGACTAAGCAAAAAGGCAACAGAATGCCCTGACTTTACAGTCAATTAATATATGAATATTAAATGTGTTTCCCCTCTTCAGCCCTCTCATTTTCCCAGGAGTTCTGCCAAGGGGCATTGTGCTTTGGATATTCAGATACTTCTCAATTCCATAATGGTTTTCTAGTTGAAGTCATGCATAAAGGGATGGAAAACATGGCATGCTTTACTGAAATCAGACCCTGTGAGCACTGATGAGTTATTTTTAATATTCCTAACACATGAAGCCTCTGCTCCAGGGCATTTATGTAACTTTTCTTTGTTTAGTACCACCTCCATCATAACATAAGTATTTGCAGATCGCTGAAAGCAGATCTCTTTAAAAGCATAAGCTACCTTGCACACATTAAATCTGTAAAAACCTAGCAGGTTTATAAAGAAATAATTGAGTGATAGAGCCATATTTAAAACAAATGGAAAAACTACCTCAATGTAAATTATTTGTCGTTATCAGAATTTAACTTCTTCAGCTCCTCCTCAATAAACCCCTTTGCTTTTATTACAGCTGCCTGTGTTGAAATGCTGCTGAGACAGGCAGACCTTGTTAGACACCCAGAATAGCTAGTTTAAATTTTTCTTATATTAGCAAGTGGGTAGAAATATTTCTTTTAACTTATTCAGTGCAACAAGGCAAGTACGAGGCAAGGACTTTTGTCAGTGTCATCTCAAAAATTTATCTGGGACAGGGGAGCCTGCTTATTTGGTCCTGTGCACCACAGATCTTGGGGCCATAAATGTGGGTGAACTCGTGGTTTGTCAAGTTTCTAGGGAGCCTAAAAACCAGCCTGTGATGGGCTGTGCAAAACTCTGTTGCAGAGATCACATTAACACTCACACCCTACCTCAGTTTGATAAATTGAACATTTAACATGTAAGGTTAGGATGCAGTCTGGTGGTCTTTCAGTGCCAATCACCCTCCACACCTGCCAAGGGCTGATGTCATGGGTTAACACACCTTGATTTTTATTTAAAGGAGAAACAGTTCTCTGTAACACTGCAAGGACCTGTTAATTTCCTGTGGAAGGGACAGGCACCTATCAGAGGCCAATTTTTAGCTACTGACATATTGTTTAACCAGTGAGGAAGCTGGATGAGACTTTGATACTCATTTTCTTCTTTTAGTGTGTATTAATAAACCAATCTTTATACCTTTAAGTTTGGGCCTGCTTTGCTTTTCTCCTGATCCTATCTCATGGCAGAGTTCTAGTAGACATTCAAACCACCACACTGAATTTGGCAAACAGTGACAGGCAAACATGAAACCATTGCAGCTGGAGTGGCCACACACCTGTTTTATAAGCAGGGAAGTGAGACATAAACCCATTTCCACAGGAAACAGGAGGTGCAGAGTAGTGAAGCCCTTTGGGCAGCACAAACTGACCAGTCACTTTCGAGTTCTCTGTGAAGGCTGGCTTTGCACATGCTGAGATCAGCAGCAATTGGCACCAACACCTTCATGCCAGTGGTTTATGAAGGAAGTGTTGGCATGGGAGGTGCCCAGCACCAGCCCAGCTCTGCTCTCATGGCAGTGATGTGCTTTGCTGCTGACAGAATCACCTCTGCTCACTCCTTTGGAAATTATTGGGTGCAATGTTACCTTGTCAGGCAATGACAGATAAAGCCTCCCCTGGCTGATGGGCTGTAGATCAGATTACCATGGAGGGAATTTCACAATCATGCTAGATTCCAATTTTTTTTTCTCTCTTTATTCTGGCTAAGAATTCAATTTTCTTTTATATGAAAAAATATGGCCAGCATATTTTTCTCACCTAAGCTGAAGGTAACTTCCCTTAGAATGGCCTTGCTAGAAGCCCTTCTCCTAAATGTAGTGCTCTTTGCAATAAACTTTGCAGCTTCTTTCTAAGCTGCAGAATGCCCTCCATTTTCACTGGCTTGTCCTGATTAGACCTTTATACTCCTGACTGATTTCCTCTGTGGTTCATGTCCATGCCAGGCAATAAGGTGGAAATTTTAATAACACAGTTTGGGTGCAATGTTACTCACAGGTCTGCATCAGCTTCTATGGCTACACTCCTGAAATTACCCACTTCAGTCATATCTATTAATTTCTCATGAATTTTAAGAGTTCTCCAGAAGTTATGGCCCTAACCCGGAGCCACATCACATCGGTTCTAAGCAGCTTCTACTTCATTTCATCTCAAAATTCAAACAAAATATTTGTTATAATGTATTTTACTTCTCAGGTTTTTCACGTTGGTACATGGCTAGGGAGCAGTTTAATGTTTTTAGAGGCAGTATTCTCCTGCAAGTAAAGTCAGACTTACTTGTGAGATCCAAGCAGTGCAAGGAACTCCTTTTATGAGACTGATCTGAATTTTGATTCTCTAATAAAAGTTGGAACAGGAGACAAAATTGGTGTGATTTAATTTATAATCTCTGAACCATGCTGCAAATGTAGCCCTCCTTCTCTGCTTTCAAATCAGCTCCAATTTATTCCTGTGTATTATTTACACATATCCATTTACTGAATAGTTTATTAAGAGATTTTCAGGTTGGTCTTGCTGCTTGGAGTTATTTTACATAAACTGAGGAACAACTACTGGTTTGTTACCCTGTTTAGTATACATGCAGCAAAGAGGAAGATCACCTAAAACACACAGTATTGTTTCTGCTCCATCAGGGCCTCAGAGAAGACACTGGTACTGTCTGAAGAAAAATGTATAGCAAGCAATGAAATCCCAGAAAATAATCAAGGAGACATAGCTGAGTTTGTGAAGCTTGCCTTGGCTACCCATGCTCAGCAAATTTCATATTGTGAGCCAGGAAAGAAGGTTGAAATCAAAATCAAGGATAAGGGCATTAGGCACTGTGAAGGAGCAGTGTTCATCTGAGGAATTCAGCACTTCAGTTTGCAAAATGCTGAAGATGAACACACAGGCATGTGGGCCAACCTGCTTTCTGAAGGTGACCTGGGTAGCAGGAGAGGCCAAGCCCCTCTCAGCACCCACAGTCCTGGTGACTAGGCAGTGTGGCACGGCTAAATTCCAGCATCTATCAGCTGGTCCCAGGATCAAGAGCAGGCACACATCACTTTACAGAACACTTCCAGCTCCCAGGCAGCCCATGGAGAGCTCCAGAAAGGAAAAGCACAACCCTTCTGAGAGCTGTTAACCCAAGGACACTATTTTAATTACTCAAATTGCAATAAATATTACAGGTAAAATACAGCAGAGATGACTCAAAAATACCCACTTATGATTATGGGATATGCAGTAGGAGCATTACCATAATAAGCTCTGAGGAAATACAATGAAAACTATTACAGCTCCAGGAAAGACACCCAAAATGGGCATAACAATATCTGCCTGACAGATAAAAAGGAAGAAAGGTACATAATTTAGAGTACTGCTGTTACTGCCTTTAAGACAGATATAAAATGAAGAGTACTGCCTAATTCTGGCAGAGGCACAGTGGAAATCATGAGTTATCTAGCTGTAAGGAGGATGTGTTATATGGAGTATTATTGTTACCTGTCCCTAAAAGACAGTGAGAAAGGGGGAGAGAGAGTGGTGAAGGAAACCTGGACTGTTACCTGGCTCCAGAAGGCAGAAATTATGGGAAGATTTGCTGCTGCCCATAGCTGTGCTTTACAGCTACTAATTCATGGAAGGAGGGCTGGGGAAAATGTAATGGTCTGAATTATACCATGGCTGGCTGGTACAAGGCCAGACTTCCAGCTGGGTGCAGCTGATAAAACTTCCTCACCTTCCTGTGCTGACTTTGGTCTGTGGAGAAAGAGAGGGTGGGAAGGCAGGAGCAGCACAGCCCTCCTGGAGCCAGGACAGACTGTGCCTGGGATCCTTTGGACTGGCTACCCAGAACAGAGGTTAGAAAAGTTAGAGAATAAAGTATTTATTAAAGGCCTTTAACAGGTACACCTTGGGCAGTGCAAAGCCTTGCACAGGCTACACTTGAGATGGATGATGGTCATGAGTTTTTAGGGCAGATGTAAGTTTGGTCTATTGGCATGTCAGGGGTTAATTGTCCAGTTACAGCTTCAGGTAATGAAGTCACATTCCCCCAGTTTGCTCTCCCCAATTTACTTTTGTTTATAGTTTTCAATCCTGAGGCTGTGAGTGTCCTTGGTTCTCCTGGAAGGATTGTTTTGGCTGACCAAACTGTAATGAGAGCTTACTGACAATCTATACAGAGTTCAGAGTTATGCACTAATCCAGCACAAGATCTGAAAAATATAAAATCTAAAGCTTAAGGCACCCCCACGTGTCCTGAGGGACAGGACTTCCCCAGGATCCTAGCTTGGATCCTCAGCTGCACAGCCTCCAAGCAGGCACCATTTCTCCACATGTTCCCAGGAGCAGGCAGGATGCTTTGGGCAAGAGCAAAGGTCGAGAGAAAGGGATGGCAGAAATGTAGTTTTTGAGAACTCTGTGACACAGGATGTAGAGGTGCAATACATTTACATTTCTGCAGAGGATAAAATAATGCTTGAGGCTCTCTGTTGCCTTCAGGGTCTATCACTTCCCTGGATGGATGATGCCTACTTGCCTACCTTCAGAGAAAAGGGGCAACTGGGAAAAAAGTTGGTTGTTTTTTTGGGGTTTTCTTTTTGCTATTATTGGAAGAAACAATCATGGCTAAGATGGCACAGATGTTAAGAGAAATACCTCTCCAGTTTCTACCACACTCCTCTGTATTTTCCTCACACTCAGGCTTTGAATTTCTTTTCCAAGTGTGTAATACTGACAACACTTGAGATAAGGTCCAGTGAAGTGTTTCATTTTAGCTCACTCAGTTTTAAGGGTCAGATCCCTTATTAAATTCCAGCTCAAGAAACACAAAAGAAACTCCAGTGCTGCTCAGATTAACCCTCTTTTTTCTGTTTTGACCACTATTTGCTGTCCATCAAATAGAAAGATGTGAAGTTCAGCTGAAACAAGTGAATCTTGTGATTAATTTGTAATGTTGAAGAAGAAAGGCAGTCCAGAGAGCAAGGAAGGGAGCACTGAACGGGCACAGAACACTCATCTTGCATCCACAATAATTCCATCCTTTCCTCTGACAACGTGTCATTGGATCTCACATCCTCCAAGGCAGTAAAAGAGACCCCACACCACCCTGAGACTTTCAGGCAGACACTGTGAGCCTACAAACACCCTCCAGCAATGCCCCTTCTCAGCTCTGTACCCACATTAAGCCATGGTGCCCTTCTCCCCAGGGTGCAACTGCTCATTGACACATCCAAGGTCAGAGCCTCAAATTGGATCCCACTGCATGCATGGCCTTTGAACCTTCCAAGCTGGAAAAGGCACCTGTGGCTCTTCCCTCTGAGGGGGAAGAACAAGCAGAAATTAGCAGAAATTAGCAGAAATTAGCAGAAATTAGCAAAACAAAGTTTTGCTCTTGTCCTGCCACATGGACACATTGCACTGAGCCATGCATTTCTCTTCCAGAAGGACAGCTGGATACAAGAAGTCAAGTTAGCTTGTAAACTACTTCAAATTCCACTCCAAAGTCTGAAACTAAAACCAGAGCAGTTATCTTTACTTTGATATGATCGTTCTGTGAGTCCTTATATTGACCTGAACTGGAAAGGATGACTTGCTGACATGGGCTCCATCAGGCACTGCCCCGTGTGAAGCCTCTGAGAACATCTCTGAGGGCTGGAGAACTTGAGCCATGCAGACCCCAAACTCCAGTCTTGGACACTGAATTCCTGTATTTTACACTGTTTTACACTCTTTGTCAGGCAACAGAACCTTGGTCTTCAACCACATCTAAGGCTGTTAATCCTCAGCCATGTTTTTTGGGTCCTAAATTGTTATTAAAAAAACAAAAAATTGGTGGTGTTAAAAGTGGATTCAAGTTATGCAAAGTTATGCAAAGCTTTACTCTTCTGGGCTGACCTTAGAGTCAGCAAGAAGCCACTTCAGAATGCTGTTCACTTGGTGAGAGGAGAGTGACACGACCATTAATTAATAAAAAATTATAAATACCTAGTTTGATGATTATATGAAAAGATACAATACCCAGAACTGAACTTCTTCTGATTCCTGGGATCAGTTATCTAATATCAGGGACATGATATTCTGGGAATAACATGCTGTTCTTTCATTGACTTGCCTATGTCTGAAAATAATTTTAAAAAAAATCCTGTCACCTCTTGTCTTTCCCCAGACTTCATTTTTTCTCAATCTATTTTCCTTTCTAGTGTTTCTCTTTTGCTGTCATTTTTAATGAGTACACTTGGCTAGATGACAGCATTTCTGCAGAAATGTCAACATTTGTCTTCTTTCCAATACACACTGGCAAATACATTCAAAGACTGAGTTTCAGAGGACCATGTTTCTCTTTAACTTTCATATTTATATGTGCATTCCACAAAATATCATGGCCATTACTGGCATGTTTCAGTGGAACAAAATTATACGCTACATAAATAATCTTAAAAAAGAAATGGGCAGCTACTATTAAATATTTCAATTATCACTAAATTTCAATTCTCTGAGGAGAGCTGGATATAAAAATATATCAATTCCATTCCATTCCATTGTGACATTAAATAATGTAAATTATCTAAGAAACATGCAAGAAATAAATTCAAGAAAATTCTCAAGCCCAGCCCTCATATTAACATTTATAAAAAGTTGTTGGTTCAATGCAAAATACTTGATTGCAAGGAAAGAAAAATCCCACCATTTTCTCTCCAGTTCACTCCAGAAAGAACTACACTCTCCTACAGTGACCAAGAAGTTATCTATTCTCTCATACATAGGGGAAAGGAAAGGAAAGGAAAGGAAAGGAAAGGAAAGGAAAGGAAAGGAAAGGAAAGGAAAGGAAAGGAAAGGAAAGGAAAGGAGCTGACCATGTAGAAGAAGGGAAAGCAAATTCAGATAATTTTTGCAGCTTTGACATATGAGAACAACCTTAGCTCTGGATGCAATTGAATTAATTCATACCTATATGTTCCTTTTGCATCTTTGTTTTCATTTATTTCCTGCTTGGTATCAGCAACAGCAATACTGAAAAGTAGTGCGTGACAACACAATCAGATGAGATATTTGTTGCAATGGCTAATTTGTACTCAGTAAATCACCCTTACAAATGCTAACTCTTCTTCCTGCTTTACTGATGCTTCTTTTTCCTTTGAGAGTTCACTGAGTCCTACAGCCAGAGAAAATTCCCAGCTCCTTTTCTCCTGCTGTGATTGCCTTGCCTGAAGGCCCAGCAGTCTGCACATGGGCACAGCCAGCAAGGAAGGCCGGGGTTAATGGCTCTGCAGTTTTCCTATGGGTGCCTGGCTCTTAGCAAAACCTATTCCAGAGTTTGCAAGGGGAAGATGCTGGAGGAAGATTTTGGCTCTATGGCACCAAAACATAAAAGGTGATAAAGTTATTTTCAGGTTGCTTTGACAGAGGCATGACCAGAACACGTTGTATTCACATACTTGGCCTTTGCCCAGGCTCCAATAGGGAGATAAGGAGACACAGGCTGGTGCCACAGGGGATGCCCTGGTGTGGGGCAGGTTTTGGGGCAGGGGACCTGAAACTCAAGAAAGCTGGGCAAGGAACTCCAGGTGAAACAAATCTCATATGACTGCTCTGATTTGGAGCCTAACTCAGGAGCAGCACTAATCCTCCCTTTGAAAAGCCTTTGAAATCACTTGAAAGAAGGCAACAAAAGGCAAACTCATGAAAAAATAAGCTACGTGATTTTCTGCCCCCCACAGTTCATTCAATGTGGGTTTAACTATGAGTTTAATTACTTCTGGTCCCATTTTTTCTTTTTTTCATTTTAATACTAGTTGCAGTAGTTGGAAATTCATACAGATTATGAATGCTTCCCTCAGCGAGCTACCTGAATAAAGATTCAAATAATAATACTTCAAACCTGTGAACATGTCACTGCTAACCTCATCACAAAGCACCTGCTGAACTCCAACAACTTAGACTGCTATTGACTTAAAACCAGAATCCTTTGGCTTTCAGCTGCACTTTTGTCAAAGAAATTCAAAGAGAAAAAGAGGAAAAAAGTCTAAGTGTAAGTTCAGGAATGACCCCCTGTGTGAAACCACACACCTTCATGGATAACAAACCCAGCTTTATAGTGACAAGGGTTAATGAAGACCTAATTTGGATGACTGGGTCCCACTATTGCCCAGAGGAGTGGAGGTGACTCCTTGCAGCCCAGGATGCACAGCCCAAAGGTTTGCCCAACCACCAACAGTCATTCCAAGCAGAGCCATGAAGGGAATTCTTTGGAATGCTCCAGGGAGTGCTCTTCAGATCTTGCTTACACTTCAGATCTTTCTTACCCCTATCCTTTGGATGAAATTGTTGAAGAAAACTTGTTCACAGTAAAGCAGAAGGGACTGGTTCCCTTTTTCTTATTTCTTTGCAGTTTTGTTGGGTTTTTTTAATTTCGCTTGACTGACTCACTTGAAACATAGCACAGATTTCTGGGTAGGTAAAGAGACTATTCTGCCTTTTAGAAATTATTTCAAACAAAATGTCTGAGCTCAGTCTAGTCACTGTTAGAGATTAAGACAAAATTCTGGGGGAGCAGGTGATATATAGGTGAAATAGGATGAATACAGAGGTGAAATAGGGTGAAAAGTACGAAGGACATGAAAAGTTCTGGAGAAAATCACCCTAGTTCCTTGGAAATGGCCTATCATTTGGATATTTTTGCTTTGTATCCTTAAACTTTCCTCCAGCTGCAGCTGCCCCTGGGGTGATATGACAGCAAAGACCCTGGCCCTGCTGGTACCACCGTGCTCCCATGCAAAAGGAGCATCCTTGTATGGACAGGGAGAGCACCTGGTGGTTTTCCACTGTCCCTCTGAAAGCAGTGACAGATGGGAATTGCCCCTGGGTGCAGGAAGAGGTTTTTTTCATGGAGAAGGCAGTCATGGTTGAGGAGAAAAGGGTAGGAAGGGGACAGAGGTTAAGGGACCAGCAGGAAGGTAGGTGCCAGGATTTCATCCAGGAGGGATTGTGTATTCTTACCCCTGAACCACACAGAATGGGCAGAAAACCTTGTTTTGAGGGGTACTTTGCCCATTTCTATGCAAATGTCCACCATAACTTAAACCACAGAGGAGCTGTCACTCAGTATTTAGTTGTTAGTCACAAGTGAGCTCTAAGAAAGGCAAACACTTTAAAACAAGCTGCTCTTTGCTGCCAACAAAAACAAAAACAAAAAAAAAATAGAGGCACAAGATGTTCCCACAGGATCCAGAGCTCATGGCAGACCCATGCTGGCATTGGGTCTGCACCTTTCAAGCAGAGATGATCAGTGCTCATGGAGAGCCCAGTACCTGCTTGTTCCTCCTCATGGAGAACTCTGGGCTCTGGATCTTGGTGTCCCATTCAAATGTCCACAACTTTTGTTCTCAAATTTCCATTTCAAGGGTATCACTGCTGCTCATCAGGTTTTTGCCAATGGATATGCCAAAGGTTCCTATATGAGATGAAGTGACTTGTAGTTAAAAACACAACAAAAATACCATCATTCATTAACACAAGGTAAAAATGCACCATACATCACCAATAAAAAAGTGCATTTGATTTCCTTTCTAGTTTCTTTTATCCCTTCAAAATACACCTTGGCCCACAGGATCATTTCATGCATTGCACACATCTGCTGTGTGCAATGAAACAAGAACTGAAGGCCCCTTTCATGGAAGATGACCTGAGAGGCATTTTGCTGCAGATGTGAACTCCTTTAACTATCCCGTTCTCCAACCAGAATCATCTGGAGTGGGAAAACCAAGAAAGCTGTATGGGGCTATAATACAATAAGTCTTTTCGTTGTCTGCATCTTTAAATCCCAAAGAAATGTCCATGGAGTACATGGATAACAACTGCAGCACAGTTGCACAATGTTTAGGCAGTCCCTCAATAAATGGTTTTGGATGTAGTACCACATGTTTAATAGATGTTTTAATAAATGTTTAATCCATTTTTTAGACCAGAAGTTTGCTTAAACCCCTTTCATTCTCAGATCTGTTGAACAGAGGGTAAGAAAGAACAGTGCATTAGAAATACTGGTTTTCAGTGACAAATTTCAGAGTGACAAATTCAGAACTGTCAGTGTCTCCCCACCCAATTTATGCTGTCTTTGGAAGCTCAAAAAACACTGAAATCCTGATCTGCACTTTCTGCATGCTGGTTCTAGTGGTCATGAGGGTACCATCCTTGTTTTATATATCAAATGGAGAGCATTAGTCTCAGGCCTATTTATGGTATTATTTCACTTTGGCTAAACAGTTCCTTCTCAATTCTGTGGCCAGTTTTCTCCATCAATCCCCCTTGAGAGGTTTCCAAGACAAACTGTATCACAGAAAACAAATTTATCCCCTCCCTGATATTTGGCTTTTTCTTTTTTTTTACCCTGTTTGTGCTGAAGTTTCCTGATAAAGACATGGGTATCTTGCAGGCCATAGAAACTCAAAGCTGAGGCAGGATCCTCAGTGAGAAAAGACAGTGCCATTGTTTGTGTCATTTTCCAATGGATATATTGGGAAAATCCAGGCTGACTGGCAAGAAATGCAGCAATGAACCCACCCACAATTCAGTGTGGCAAGCACAGAACAACAAAAGGTTCCAAGAAAGGACTTGTACTGAGTGTACAGCATGAACTGTATATTTGAGCATCTCACAAATCCCTTTCAGTGCTAAAATTACAGGTCAGCACTGCATCTTCTGTCTCAGCATTTTTGGTGAATTTTCACATCTTAACTTTTTTGCTTCATACTCCTGCCACTCTTGTGCAGTGTATTCCTCCTGTCCAGCCTGCTGATGTGGTCTGAATGCCTCCAGGAGGAAGCTGCATTGCTGGGCCAGCAGAGGTTCAGAACATGCCAATTTACTGCATGAGAGAGCTCAGTATAAGCACTCCTCTGGTGCTTTCAAATTTAATTCTGGTTTGCAACAAATGATGATCCTTTGTGCTGGGGCTTCCCTTTTCCTGATCCCTGCTAATGCACTTAATCCATTTCTTGTTGCTGGTATCTGGAGGTCTTAATGTCTTTAATACATTTATTTTTTAAGCACTCCACAGAGGTGGGAGCAGAGCTATCTTTCAGGAAGGAGTGGGTTTATGTAATGTCCAGATCACTGCTGCCTGCATATCTCTGACTGTCTGGGTCCACATGATGTGACCCAGGTCAAAGGGGAGGATTGTGCTTGTGGGAAGAATATTATCTGGTCACCCAAGTCAGGCTGTAATACCCAAATCACTAATGGCCTCTACCTCCTCAGCCCAGGCTTTCTAGTCTTAGTCTTTGAACTCCTCCTGGCAGAGATTTCTCTTACACCAGGAAAGCATTTCAGCTTCTCCCACAACAAACCCTGTGCTTGTAAAACAGCTGTACTAGTAAAGCTCAGAGAATCAGAGAAGTTCTGGAGAGGGCTCAGTTTGGCAATGAACAAAGGCCTGAAGGGGAAAAGGAAATAGGGTGAAAAATACGAAGGACATGAAAAATTTTGGAGAAAATCGCCTAGTTCCCAGGAAATTGCTCTTTATTTGGAGATTTAGAAATAAAATAGCTTGTAAGCATGTGTTGCATGATTCAAACAACATTAGTTCAAAACTAAGGTTCTCATTTTTCCTGCCAATGGATGCAACATATTTTATTAGCAAGACCCCTCAATTTTTAGCACAGAAATTCAAAGTGGCCAGCAGGAATCCCTCTCCCACTGTGCCAGCTCCCTTTAAAATGAACATAACACTGCCATCTGAGCTTGCCTTTGAGGCAGCCCCTTACAGTGCCCCGGAAAGATGATTTCCCTGTCCTAAAGTAATGGAGAATTTTTGCAGCAGCTCTGGTCACAGGACCAAGTGGAAACACCTGCTCCAGCAGAGGAGGTGGGACAAGAGGGGACACTGGTGCTGCTCCTGGGGAGGAGCTCCTTGGGAGCACTGCCCACACCCCAGCTCCCCAGTCAGGACATTTGCAGGAGCTCATGGATAAGGTTTGATCACAGCTTAGCCGGGGTATGGGCTGAATTGCTACAGGCAAAGGACAGGCAGAAAGCCAGAGGGCTTTCCTCAAATACCTCCTCTGATGAAGAGGCTTACTTTGAGAATTAAAGTATTTTTACCACCTTGGAATAGGTAAACAAAGAAAAGAAAAAGACAGAGACATATTATTCAAAATTATATTATACATATAAACTAAATTCTGGTATTCCATAAAGGATTATACAAATCCTGCTAGTTGTCACAGGAACTTCCAGCACTTCACCAGACACCTTTAGCCAGCATAACATCTTTAACACAAATCCACATGGGGAATAAAAGTGATCTTTCCCTTGGCTGTCTGCATTTGCAGTCTGTCAGTATCTCCTGCTAGATGAGCATCTGTGTTAGAATATATTTATTCCAGCATCAAACATTTTGACTGAAGTTCCCCATCAAACCAAGCTGCAGCATGAGGGCAACCTGCATCACCCTATGCAGAGCTGGAATGTCAGAGAGGTTTTGACTCAGTATTTCCTGCCTTGAGCCCCAGGATTTTTGGCAGGCAGCCTGAGCCTCCCCATCACACTGTGGGAACCAACCAAAAAGGTATTTTATGCCAACAGCACTTGCTGATGTAAAGAAGGAAACAAGAACATTGGTCTGATTGGACCCTCCACCTGGAACAAGAGGAGAATGACAATCCTAAACCAACCATGTTTATATTGCTAGAACTCTGCCCCTGGATGTTTTTGTATTACAAACATCTGGCTGAGCACTGCACCCATAAAGAGACCTGTAAACTAAAGCAATCTCCTTCCTAAAACCTCTGGTGGGAACTGTGTCTACATTCACTGAGGCTGAGTTCAGCTTTTTTCAAATCCTGGAAAGGATTTTAACACAACAATCTGTAGGAACTATAAGAACCATTATAAACCAGGATGGAATTGAATGGCATTGATCTGGAGCAGCTTCTGTGCTTGTCTCGAGTGCTGCCCGTAGTGTTCAATTCCACATTGCAGTTACCCCTGTTGTGCTGGAGCTGCTTTAATTACTGACCAACTCTATAAAACACAGCATTTCAAGAGAGCACACATTGTAAGTAACACACATTGTAAATAGTTTGTAGTCCCAAGCCTGCAGTCCCTTGTTTTCAGTTGAGGAGAGGTACTCACATGTAGCAGCAGTGAAAGTGATGGTTTTCAACTTCCAGGGAGTTAAACCAGAGGTAGGAATAAGTCATTTCTGAGGGTGGCACACACTGTCTCTGCCCCACCTTCCCCATGGCACCTGCCAGCTCCTGGCAGAGCCCACCCTCTGTTCAGTCTGTATCCAGACCTGCAATTCCCAACAGAAACAGAACTAAGTCCTGTGCAGCACAACTCCTGTGCCTGTGAGGAATGTCAAATGTGGCATTAAGCATCATCTCTTGTCCAGGGTAGTTTGATGAAAAGGAAGGGGCCAGGACTGTTTTATTGTGACCTGGAGCCACACACACACATGTTGATATTTAGGCTCCCCCAGGGTGTTCCATATGCAGGTCTCAGCATATGATCTGCACAATTCAGCAATGACCCTTCTCCACAGAGCTGTACAACTGCAGGGAAATACAGAGGTTTGGGTTTTTTTTAACAAGGGAAAAACCTGTTTCCCCAGTAGAGAAGGCAGAATTATCTCCAGAAGGCTGGCACAAGCCTGTGAGTGGCAGGCTAATTGATAAGAAAAATCTCACTGCACACCAGAAACTGCAGAGCTTATTGATTCTGCCACATCAGCCCTGTGCTGTCCTTGATAAGGTCTCCAACACAAAATCCTTGCTTTTGACATCTGCTACTATCACCCAACAGATCATATGACAGAGGAATGAAGAATACTAACCATCACCAGATAAAGAAGTCAAGGAAATACACATATGTCTGCATATGTGAACAATGGAAATGCAAACAGGACTGGAAACAGTTTCTCTTACTTCTTGGCAGAACAGTGCACACTTCAAGTTTGATACCATAAAGAAAGGCTACCAAAATTTGCAAAGACCTTTTCCTCAGCTGCATGCTTTCTATGGACTGTGATTTTTTTTTTCCTCCAGACTTCTCAATCTGCTTTATTGCAACAGACAGAGCAAATTTGGACTTTTTTTCCTGCAGGTGCAGCTCCCCTACACAGGGGCAGTGCAGAAGGCACTGCAGTCCTTGGAGATTATTCCTCACCTATTCTTTATTTGCTTAACAATTGGATCTTTTACACTGCTTAAAGACTTCACTAATTGAATCTTTATTAAAAGTTGTGCTGAAGCAGTACCATTATGGCTGACATAAGGATCTTTAAGAAAAAAAAAGTAAAAGCAGAAGGAGCCTGTGGGCTTTCATGAATGGTATTTAATCTATTAAACACCTTGAACATCACCTACACTTTACCTACAATGTGCTAGATCCAAGCATTTTTGTTCTTTTCCTTTTATCACTTAGAGAGAGATGGGAACTTTGCACTTCACAATGGGTTACAGATTTCCAGAAAAATGGTGTTTGAGAGGTGTATTTATGAATGTTGTATTCAAAACTCAAATACTTATGACTGTCACTATATTTGTTCTGTCTACCTCTTTAGAGACGCCAGATTTTTAGTAACATTTCTGCATGGATGCAACCCCAGTAAATAGACTTAAAACACTGATAACTAGATGGTGGTGACAGCATTTATTGAGTGGAAAGCTGTATTAATTTTTCAATCCACAAAAGAGAGAACTGGCATGTGCAGTTCTGAAGTGGTGTTATTCTGCACAACAATCCACAAGAGCTACAAACTGCACTCATCAGCGGTTACTGAGTCTGGAGAAACAGAGGAAAACCAGAGTACCAGTAATTCCACTGACATTTGGAATTGCTTAAAATGGCCAAAACATAACTGAGAATTTTGCTACTTTGTTTTTTCAGATGTTCTGAGACCCTCACTTCAGAAGCTTTTAAAACAGTAGAACTGAGAGGAGAGAGGGAGGGCATTTTTGACAATTTAGACCCTTGATTACAGCATTCAGTAGGGCACCAACAGAGCTTCTTAGCAAAACCATAGGCCTAAACACCCTAAAATACTCCCAGTATTGCTTTTAGTTCCTATCTGAGTTTATATGCTGGGTCTCATCTCAATTTAGGCCAGTCTCTATCTTATTACCATTAGTCTCCCCCTTGCAGCTCATAGCAAGGTATGTAGCAATGCATCTACATAACTTGGAATACAAAGTGCTCCAGTCAAACTAACACCTGTAGGTATTTGTTATTGTTATCAGAACCCTCAGGGATTTGTCAAGGTTACTGAGAAAAATAGGCCTAAAATAAGAAAAGAAGAGCCTGAGAAATAGAATACCAGGAATGCAAGACCTGGATAAAGGAGGCCCCCAGAACAATAATCTGGGACCAATCCTGTTTCCTGGAGGGTGAGTGCTGGACACATGGACAAGACAGAGAATCCAATCAAATAATGACAAACTCGTGAACAAGCAGCCTTGGAATCTATAACTGGAGTTTAATGTACACAATAAATGGCTTCTGCTCAATCATATTGGTTGCATTATTCAGTTGCCCATTTTCTCCCTGCCAACAGATGTAACTCCTAGAACAGACACAGCAGGAGAGCAGGAAAGTGTTACATGACTAAACCAACCCACAGTTTCAACCACATGCAAGGAAAGATTTCTTTGAAGAAAATTCAGCCACACCAGTTCTTGGTTCACCTGGGGATAGCTTCATCTTTAAAACAAACCACAACCAGGACAGAAAGTGCACCTGCTGCTCACAGAGGGCCCTCTCTCTCAAAGTTTCAAACCAGAGCCAGCCCAGCAGAATTTCCCAAGTCACACCTTGCTCATACACTCAGAAAACCAAATGTAAAAACAAAACATAAACATCAGTTTGTGATGCACACCCAAACAGCATCAATCCTCCTATGCAACACAGTAGAAATGTCTCACTTTGGGGTGCAGATTTACTCCAAAATAAAGGTCTGCAAAATAACTTCTCCTCAAGTTCACACCCTTCATGCCATCCAAGCTCCTAGGTCACTTACTCATGGAGTTACTGTATTGTGGGTTATTGTATTTGCCATCCTGCACTGACTTGAAGCATCTTCTACAGCTGTTGTAAAAGATTATCCCAGGATGAGCATCAGTCTTTCTTCAGCTGTTTTTTCTGCAATTTGATACCAACACCATGAACACCAATTTAGCTATCTCTTGGACCCAAGATTAAGTATGGAGCCAGCCAACAACAGAGGAGTAAAAGCACACACAATAAGAGGAGAAGGACAAACAAGTAACTTTGAATCCATAGCATTACAGAGTCTTAATGGACTCACTTTTGTTGTCCCTGAGATGCACCAGGGATGGGTTCTATTCACTACTGTCATCCTGCAGTCCTGTGACCTTAAGTCTTCCTGAAAATACAAAGGGGAGGGAGGGAGGGATAGATAAGGAAGCACAAGATATACAGAAGATATAAATGAACTTTCCCACAAAACTCCAACAGAATTAGTGAAATTTGNGACAAGGGAAGAGAATGTCCTAATGTCCTACTTGCAAGGGCCACAGGAGAGGGAAGGGGGAGCAGAGGGTGATTCAATGGAGTGGCATTGCAGGATTCCTCACTGCTGAGAAGGAAGGCAGCAAAGAGGCCTTGGAAAGGACATCTGAGAACTTCCTTGGTACAAGCAGGAAAATCCTTCACATGTGATTGAAAGAAAAGCCTCAGTTCTGAAGGACACAGAAACAGCTAGAAAAGGATGCCCTTATTAAGAAGTATAAAATATGAGTATTCAACAATAATAACCACAAAAATCAATAAAAAGGTTACTCCATTTACCACAAGATCAAGGCTATAGTTACTTAAGTACACAGAACTTAGGAAGATTATTTCATTGATACAGTACTTGATCAGTAATTCAATTACTATGCACATGCCTACTTCAAACAGCCACACATTCAGATCTCTTTGGCATACTTCCCAGAAGTGAACCTTCATGCATCTTTCATATGGCCAGTGTAATCAAATTTGCATGTACACATAGCAGAACGAGCACTTTAAGTAATAGGACATAATCCTGACACCAGATTTTCTTTTCTTAAAAAATACAAGAAAAGACCACCTTACTCCATGGTAAAAAAGGAAGCATGGAATGAGAGAAGAAAACCCAGGAGTGACAACATAGAATGCCCTGATAGTAATGAGGACTGGTCCAAAGCCTGGATACCCTTACATTGCTCTGTGATAAGTTTTCCTAGACCTCCAAGAAGCCTGTGAGGACCAAATGTCTCCTGGGACTTCCCCAGGTCCTAGCAGATCTGTAAAGCAGCTTTGCCCTGCAGCCTGGCTTGGCATAGCCTCACCCTCCCCTGCTCCCAGGCATGTTCCAGCCATGCATATCCTTTGACATGGCTCCTCAGGACAACAGCCAATTCATGGAAAAAGGAGCACAGAGGTGTAAATTCAAGGTTCCAGTTACCAATTCCGTCCTCATAATGTCAGTGCAACATATTTCAACAGCACTATATCTCACATCCTTAACTGACTTAAATTCTGCCACAAAAACAATTTCATTTCCCATCTAGCTGTAGTGAAGAGTGATTTATTTCATAGATATTTTATTTTAGCAATGCTGCATTTAGGCAGTTAAAATTTAATGGGAATATCCTCCTTCAAATTCTTCCCATATGGATTATATACTCTTTACTGCTAGGCTTTAGCCTGCCAATCTGTAGATCTGAAAGTGATTTCACTACTTTCATCCAATGAACTAAATCTTCCCTTTCCCTTTTCTTTAGTGTTCATTTTCTGTCTTTTCCCCCCACATAAGGCAAAGGGTGAGCAGAGGGTTAATAATAATGAAAATCTGCATTTAACACTAATAACAACCCTTCATTTTAAAGGCCACACTGGATAAAATTTATAAGACCTAAAGTGCTCATAAATTTTACAACCTACTACACACTCACAGATTTATGTACATAGAAGGGAGGCAGTCATCCACAGAGCTGTGGCAGTTTCAGATGTGCAGTCCCTGTTAAGGAGATGATTGTTCAGCACTGCCTGTGACTATGGGGATGTCTATAATCATATTTGTTTCCAGGTAATTACATGCACTAAGACACCCATGGACCTGGAGCACTGAGTGCCCCTTTTCCTCTGTCCTGCTTGCATGAGTTGCTTCATGAAAGACAGTGAAGGAAAAAGGACTGGGCTATGAGTTAGGATTGTGGGGATCTTCCAGGCTGAGAGGTAACAGCCCCTTTCCTGGGAAGCCAGCTGCTGGAAATACAAATGGTGTCATCTGATAAGAAGTCCCAGACATGGGAGCTGCTAGCTCACCTCCTGTCCCCTAAAAAGGCAGCATACCTTTCAAGGAAATCAACCCAACAATTGTAAAAAGAAAGGAAATCTTCTTTCCTGGTGTATTTTAAAGGGTTTACTGCAATATGGCTCAGATTTAATCCAAAATGTCTAGCAGATTTCAGGCTTCCTCTGTGGGCTCCTCACCTCCCTCACTGTGGCAGCTGCTGCACATGGATTTGCAGCACAGTACAAAGCTTGTTGTTGCACTCCAGCTTACACTGGCTTGGAAAAGGCCACATGACATGAAGACTTTGCTCAGCAGCCCTCACAGCAGGTCCACACTGCAGGACATGCTCCCAGGATGACAGCACCAAGCCTCTCACCTTGCTGATCCTTGTTACACCTCCCAGATCGAGCACTGTCCCAGACCAGGACCCAAGGAAGTGCCACTTCTGCACAAATAACCCCTCAGCCTTTCCCTGCTAACAAGGCAAAAACTAAACCCCACAAAACCAAAGTTTCCTTCTCCAGCCAGGCCCTGTATCTCTGCATCTGTATCACACTGGGACTGAGGACCTCTCTTGTACCTTGAAACAAATCAAAAAAAGGAAAAGCATACTGAGTGCCACTGGAGGGAATGTGCTAGAATCAGCCTTTGAAAACAGGCTGCAGAGAGACAGCCACCCAGCTGCATTGCTTGCTGACCTTTCCAGGTAAACCAGGGACTGCAATTTGCACAACTAGCTGTGTAGCTTTCAACATATGCTTCCCCCACGACACTGAGCCCCACTGTGCTCTGTAATCACTCCATTTTCAGGAGGGCAAACCCCAGCTAGCTATCAGTTTGCACATTTATTCTCAGAGTTGGTGCTGTGACAGTACCTGTCTCTAGGACTGTTAACTGAGTGGACAGATTCCCAGTGAGGAGGATATGCTCCAGCAAAGCCTTAAAGCAAGACAAGGCTGCTCCATAGGATGCTCAGCAAAGCATGCAGCCTTATATTAACATCCTCCCCAGCTATCACCCCCTTTAGCTGCTTTTCCTTTGCTGAAGGAGCAGAAAGAGTGAGGCACCTTCTTTCCTCAAGGTACACATGGGTGTGAGGCCTCTGGCTCAGCACCACAGCCACACCTGGAGGACAAATATGGGCCAGCAGCTTCATGACTCCAGAATTCAAACATTTACCAAGCAGTAAGTGCTTCTACAGAAAGCAAGGAGCAGGTGAGATGGGGAAACAATGCAGAGAGAGTCCCATGAGCCAGGCTGGCAGGCAGCAGGATCACTCTGATGTTGTGGGTAATGCCAGAGGCAGGGAGCCAGGCAAGGAAAGCAACCATGGCTCACAAAGCAATTTCTTTTTATTTAGAAATAAATACTGAAGACTAATTTAGGCATGAGCAGGAACTTAAATAAGGAGCTTGTTTTCCTCAGGATTGGATCTAATTCCACATTGTTTTTTGCAGGTATCTAAACTAATGATGCTTGAAAAACTCCCTTCCTGAGGCATGCCATTGCAACGCAGAGCAGTGCCTGGGAAGCCACCCTGCCCACCACAGCTCTGCCTCCCTGAGCCCACCACTAAATTAGCAGTCCCATGAGCACCCAGATTTGCATGAAAGAAGCAGTTATCAGCAATTAGGCTTGCCAAGGCAAAATTCTTCAAGGCTGCCTCACAACTAGTGACAGATGCAGCATTCCTGAGTTTAAGGTATAATTTATTCTTAGACTGGGCAGGAATAGAAGGAAAACACATTGTGCATCTTGCAAAGCCTCTCATTTAGGCATCTAAAAATAATAGAAAAAGGAGAAGGAGGGAAGATGAATAGTGACTAAAAGATAGAATAAACTGCAGGCATAGGGCCAGAATTTAATATTCAACAATGGTAAGAAATATCCAGACTATTTTGCTGCTGAATAAATCCTCTTACTTGTTGTTCACATCAGAAAATTTCATATTTCCCAGCTGTCCTGCTCCTTCAGGATTTGATCACAGGTAACAACCACAGTGTGCAGGCCTTAACCCAGCTGAATTACAAATATCAGACCAAACGCCTGAGAGGAGCAGGAAGGAGGGATTGTACTGAGGAGCAAACCCACTCCCACCTAGGACATTGGAGCAGTGGTGTCTTCCCATGGTTCCCCCAAATTTGCACTAGAAGGAAGCACAAGTTGAAGAACAACCACACTTTGCAGGATACTCCTGTGGCTCTGGATGCAGGACATCCAGGACCTGGTGAAAGTCCCTTATACCTTGCCTGAGATTCCAGCTCTCCTCAGTCCATCTCTGTATGCAAAACCTGTGGCAGAAAAGGTGAGTGAACTGTGCCAGAAATTTCTGAAGCAGCTGGTGCATGTAGTAATCATGGGATAATTAAGTCTGGAAGGGACCTGAGGAGGTCCTGAGTGCAAGTACTGCACAAGCAGGTCAGCAACAACTTATGATGAGCTTGCTCAGCTCAGCTCATCCATGCTGCATGCTTTCCAGGAAGTAATTAACTCTCTCATTTCTCACAAGATGAAACAAAGCTGGGATGAGTTTTGTCTCATCATCTCTGGAGAAACAGGGACCCTTGGTGGCTGCCCATCTAGCCACAATATGGGATCAAAAATCCTCTGGGGCAGAGCCTTCCTCCTGGTCTACAGAGCTGGGGGAAGCAAAGTGTCCTTAAATCTTGGTGTCAAAGAGAGGAGAGGAGCTATGAGAGGGGTAAGTGCCTCTCCACACAGGGCAGCAGGCAGTGAGCCTCCTCCACAGCAACTTCTCAATATATGCCCTGGATTATGATTAGCATATTCCTGCTTTAAGGAGATTTCCAGATTCAGAAATTATGAAGCCACTGCTCAATTGAACCAGCTGAACTGGAACAACCAGACATCAGCTGGGTGCACGGAGCAGGAAATCCCAAACTCATCCCAGTGCAGGCATGTGGCACTTGGGACACACCACAGGGGTGACAGAAAGGTCAGTCAGTGTTAACAAACAAATAAATAACAAATGGAAGCAAGAAGGCAGAGAATCTGGCCACCTTTCTGAAGTCTTACACAAGCAATATGTGTTCAGGACCTTTTCTGGGCATTCAGAAGCCATTCCAACCTGATGATACAAAAAGGTAACAGAGATGAGTTCATTTGTTTCTGCAGGATCTGGACATCTATAATTCAAAAAACCCTGCATATTTCAAATTGTTTTTCTATTTGATACAAAGGAATCCTTCTGCAAGTGAAATGTTTTTCTGAAGCCGTGGTTGACAGTGCCTTTCAGAGCACCAGCTGCTTTAGAAAAGAGCCTCAGCACCATCAATGAAGTTCTCACTCCAGCATAACGCTGTGCACAAGCTCCAAATCTTGATAAATGTCATTATTGGTACTGTAACATCACATTCACAGAACACCAGCCGTGCAGCTTCATTTTTATGACCCTTTCATCCAGTCTGCATTTGAACAGGACAGTCCTCCTGCCAGCCCTGTGCAAACAGGAGGATCCACAAATAAATGCAAACTCACACAGTAATAAAAGTGTGAGCAGAAAGCTGCAGTGATCCCAAACTTGCAGCCATCAGACACTGAAAGAAGATAGGATGGAGGGGAATGGCACAAGCTCCAAGATTTTCAACCTACAGAAAGTTTTTCCATCATAAAATCAACAGGTCTCTCCATCATGTAGAAACCTTTTTCCTCAAACACCCCATCAATCTTAGTCTAACTTGGCAGAGCAGGAAGCCAAGTGTTGAATGCAGCAGCCACTACTGCTCAAACACCCGAGGAAAAGTTTTTCAGAGTTTTCACAGATCAAATCAGCATTCTCCATTCCTTGTTTTCAAAAACAGGTGAAGAGGCTTAGCTAAGATAGTAGCAATTTTACAATGTCAGCCTTACAGCTGTGTTTTTACAGAAGATGAACCCAAGCAATTAAAGACTGAAAAAATTATCAGCAATTAAATACAGCCTTGCAATTTCCAGGAAAGCGAGGTAAAGAAAACAGTATCTGACACATCTGTTGTAATCCACACACAGTTGTTTGCAGTGTTCTCCATATCCTGGATAAATACCAAAGCTATTTTTGCTCACAGGTTTTGTTACCTAGCTGTGGCTGTCTCATTTTGCAATGAAAACAAGAAAACAGCTTCCTTACACGGAAGAACTCCCAGAGTTTAATATACATAGCTTGTAAATGCAATTTTTCCTGGCACAAGGACAGTTGTGTAGCCTTACAATGGGAAAAAATAGTCCTTAAATCTTGGTGTCAGAAATAGAAGAGCTATGAAAGGTGCAGTACCTTTCTGCACAGGGGAGCAGGCAGTGATCCTCCTCCTTGCTCCATAGCTACTTCCCAACATATTCCCTGGCACCTACAGCTTCCCAGGCTACACTGCTGCCTAAGCAACGGCCTCATCTTTCCTCTCCCCTGCCTCATTGCAAGGCTTTTTCTTACTGCCTTTATCTGTACCCTTCAGACAAAGCAGGAGCCAAGTCCCTGATGAGTTTACAGCAGCTTGATCCTCTCTTACAGTGTCAAGCCCTGCACAGGATCAAAGCTGTTTAACTTGTTCTGGAAGCAGAAGGCAGGAGTCTTGGGAATCAGCTGTGGGACTAAGAGGTCACTTCATATGGGGAGGTTTTCTCCAGGGGGATGGCTCTGCACCCTCCTCTCACAGTGCAATCTGATCCCATTTCAATACATTTTCTTTCCCTGATCTCTTATTTTTCCCCTCATATGTCCTGCCAATGTGCTGATAATGCACACTTGTGACTGAAGCAGGCACATCCAACGAGGCCTTCAGAGCCACCTCTCCTCCTCCTGGACTTACACCACTTGCAGTTTTCCCACTAAGCTTGTCTATTCAAATTTCACCTCCCATTCCATCTGGCATTATTAGGGCTCATTTATTCTAACACAGTAAACACATCATTATATAGAGACATAGCCACCTAATAGAAAGGAAAGCACAATTCAAATATAATTTGTTACTTACAAAAATACTGGTGTGCATGACTTCATACACCCAATACACAAATTGTGTGTAGATGGTAGATTCCTGGCCTGCCACAGGGTGAAACCACTGAGAGCTCTTGTAAGCAGTTAGAGTTAAGGACAGCCCTGGAAGCCCTGCTTACAAGAGTGTGACCAGTTCAGGCCATGGGATAGGAAACATTTCTCTGTCTATAAGACCCACAAGGGTATGTGTGGCTCTGCTTTCCAGCTCCATGCAATCTCAAAAGGTATTTGTCCTTCGGAAAGAGAAGACCATGTAGGGACTATGAATTATAAAGGCACACTACAAACAAAAGAAGCAGCAAAGGATGATGTGCTTTCAATGGGAATTTAGAGAGAGAAATAATGGCTGAGACACAACAACCATGGTCCAGCAGATGATCCAGTAAAACCAGGGAAACAGGGAGGTACACAGTCACTGAGGTTGAGGCAAGCCATTCAGAAGAGCTGTGCTTTTAGCAACCATTCCTGTCCTGATGTTCTTGTTTTGCACATGATGAGTGACACATTGCAGTATCATCTTCTGCTAAATTACATTTACTGGGCCAGTAAGGAGCAGGCAGCTGGCTTCAAACCTACCACAAAACCAGGAAAATTGGATTACCATTTCCATCAGAAAACTGGTCAAACTACTGATTTGGGAGGATATTTTGGGTAACAGCTAATCCTTCCTCCTGCAATGATCAGGTATTTATTTGGGACACTGAAATGAGATTTAATTCCCAAAACACTAATCACTCATCTCTGAAACTCCTAGGCAGTATTCTTCTTCTCTCAACCCTTGAAGAAATGCAACAAAACTTCAGCCCACCTCAGCCTGTGTAGCTTATTCCTTGCCATTCTCTCTGTGTCTATGGCTTGTAAAGTGACAATAGACTGCACCTCAGTGTGCATGACATTCATATTTCTGACTTCTAAGCTCTTCAACCACACTCACACACAGAAAAAAAAATCCCATGGTCAAACATCTGCCAGAATAAGGGCCTCCAGTCAAGGAGGAGGAAGGAGGGCAAGAAGGTTCCATCATCTGTTACCAGTTAGTGGAACACCTCTTTTAATCCTTCCTATGAAGTTGTTCATCAAAACCTCTGATGCTTCCAATTAGGCATCTCTCCCTGAACAAAGGGATAGATTTGTATGGATTTTCAACAAAGTCCCTGAAATAAAAACCTTCTTTTCCCTCTTTATCCAATTCTAATGCTGAAAATTGGACTGGAGTTGAATCAGGGAAAATAGAGGATAAACATCAGGAAAGCCACTGTGCAACTCCCAGAGTTATTGCAGCACTTCTCAAATGGAGCAGGAAAAACCCCACTTTTTTTCTTAAACAGTACAGAAAAAAATATTTGTCTGCAATGGCCAGGAAGGAACCATGCTGAGATATACCCCCACCATTTGCCAGTGTCACCAGAACAGAACAGTTTGCTTTTTCCCTACTGTACATGCCCAATCAGGCACAATTAAAATTACTCCTTTCCTGAAAATAAATTTGTGGATTCACTCTGATTTGTTTTTTTTTCTAACTTCTGCCAAGATTCTGGATCTGCTGCCAAGCTTCTCTTCCACTGCTAATACAGACTTTGCTTATTGATCTTGGTACAAGAAGGAATGTTTCTGTAACTCCACACTCCACCTACCAAACTGCTGAAGTACTGCACTTTTTAATATGGGGATCTAGTATTTGTCACATGTTCCAAACCACAGTTATCATGAAAAGCTACCTTCTGTGTCTAACACATGCACATGTAGGAATGTAATTCATCTACAGCTAAAGGTGACAAATATAGGTGAGTATGCTGAGCTTTGTGATGCTGGCACATTCCCAGCCTCAGCACAGGATCCTGCATATGATATGTAGCTGTTGGACAAGTCTGATAGCAGACTTGCACGTGGCCAAAAGGGTTAATTTACCACATGAAGGTTTTCAGAAGACACCTTGTTCTTTACAATACTCTCTGTAGCTGTTATGTGCCTCCCTGACCAAAAACACTGTTGAGTGATACCCTACTAAAACTGGGAGAAAGGCTGCATGCCATAAAGGGGAGGTGACAAACCATATCTTCAAAGCAAGGTATGAATTTGGAAGGATTTACACAAACCTGTGTTCTTATTTCCTCCAGGAGGCAAATCCTGCCCAAAGCAAGCTCAGTGTGAGAATGCATGCCTGACAGTACCAATAGTCTTTGATGTCACAGGTTAACATTCCTGTGCAAGTTATAGGGCAATTTCCAAAATTCACACTTAATTCCAGTGTCTGCTGTTGCTGAACAATTCAGCCTTGTGTCAGCAGCTGTCTGTGCTCAGTCACTGAATGGCTCCTAGTCGGCACAGAAAAGCCATTATTTATAGCCCAGCATGTTTTTGGGACAGCCTCTTCACATTCCTTTTGACAAACAACTGCAGGCAGAGCACAGAGAGGAGAGGTGATCAGAGCCTGAACACATACCCACAGTATTCTTAGAACACTTCCAGCAGGATGGGCCTCTTCAGGATGATATGGGCTGCAAGTTTCCCAATTGGATCTTCCAACCCCTGATTTTGGTGGTGCAGGAAAAGGCTGAATGCCCCTCTCCCACCAAGCATGTGCACAGCCCAACATGAGCATATCATCTGGGAAAAAACCCTCACTTGGAATGTAGCCCAACAGAGCTTAGCTATGCTGGCATTTTCCCTCCCACCCCACCCGACCAAGGTGAGAAGGCCAAGAAGGATCTCTTCTAGCAACTGGAGCTGCTGGGATTTCTCAGAAGGTGTCCCCATGTATACAGTCATGTGTAGCACAAAAGGCACAACAAAATCATCAGTTTTAGGTAGAAAGTATGCCAAAGATGTTCTTTACTTTAGTCTTTGCAAGTACTTCAGTAACTGGAGCACAGCAGAGAGTTCAAGGTAGTAAGGACCTGGATGCACGTAAAGAAAATTTACAGTTTCTGCTATTTTCAACTAAATAAAGGAGGCCAGAAAACTGGAAAGAGAGGTCTTTCCCTCTGGACTATGTGGTTTCTGCAACTCAGATGTGATGCCACCCCCTTTTATGGTGAGCTGTTCTTTATATTCTCCAAGTTGCACACTAATTTGACAAAATGCTACTACACGTCACAATAGTGGAAAATAATACTGGCAGGTGCAACCCCAAGACTTTTCTTTATTTTGAGGAAAAAGTGACTTTGGTTGTAATCCAAAAGAACAACAGAGATACAGGGGAAGCTCCTTGATAGCTTCTAGCCCCATTCAAGCAGGTTCATTCATGATTCCACCACCCTGCATTTCCTCGGCAGCACGTGGAAAAGCAGAGCTGAAAAAGATTTTTCTGGCAGGGAAACCATTCCCTGGCCAAGAAAAACTATTCACTGCCCAGCAATGACCCCAAGCCTTGCTCCAGGGGGAGTGTGAGGACACTTTTGGAAGAGGAAAGGCAATTGACATCTCTACTAAATGAACAGGACTGCTGATGGATCACATGGGCTGGTCAGAGAGGCTGTAGCAGTGAAAGCACACATCTCTGTCACTCAGGGACACTCAGTGGTTAATTGTGCTGCTTTAAGAGGACAGGTTAAATCCTTAGATTTTCCATCCCTTGCACAGGTATTTTTGCATCTGGTTTTTCTGTTTTTCAAAGCAAAATGCCTTCAATCAGTGCAAAATCCTGTGATGACACTGGGGATCTTCACAGGCCAACCCTGTGCTTGGTTTTCAACCCCACTCTCCCAGGCTCCCTCTTACAAAAGCTGGTGATTTCAATTTCTTTAGAAAGTCACAGCTCCCACTGTACCAGCTGAGGATATAGCCTTCCAAACTAAAGCAAAGCATGTGGAAAGCATGGTTAATGCTGGATTTCCTCAGAGACCAGGAATGTTTGGAAATGTTTGTTTTGCTGAATCTCATAAATCACATATACAACAGCAATGCACATCTCAACACAGACAGCAAGCATTCTTCTTCCAGGTATGAAAAATAAGCCCTCCAAAGCCCAAGTCTCAGTGCATGTATGTGCACTTCAAGCCTCTGGAGTGTCCTTCAAGTTCCTAGAATAATCTCACATCTTATGAGTCATGTACAGTCACCCTTATGAGTCAACCCTATTATTTGTAAGCATCATTCTTATGCTTTCTCATTTGGCTATAAAAAGAGAAGAAAGATAACACTGCTGCCTCTCTAGATGACATCACTGAGCTTTCGTTTCCAGAAAAACAAAGGTGGGGTTTGTCTTTGGTCACTGTGAGTGAAATCTGTTCCCCAAATGTGTACTCTGGGGCCTCAATCAGGCTAAAGGTGAGCTCATAAAAGCAATGTTTTAGTAAGAATTTTATGTGATGCATCTTTGGTACCTGTGTTGCCGGATCTATACCTCTGCCTGCTCCTTTCAGAGGCAGGATCTGGTGGTGGGGCTCAGGCTGAGTAGATGAAAGAGGGACTCATCTGCGTGATGGGTGCCATGAATGTTTAATACCAGCCCTGGAGTCCAGTCAAGGAGGAGACTAAAATAAAAGGAGACCAGGAGATGACTGAGAAGCAGCAAAAGGAACAAGCACAGCCCAGAATCCTGGATGTGCAGGAGGATGCCAGCAGGTTGGTGAGGATTTGGCTCTGTGGCCATGGGAGAAGGACCACCAAGCCTTGAATCCCAGTCTGTCCCTAGGACCTGGAATTGCCCATCCACATACCTCTCAAGCTGGCTGCCCTCCCTCCAGGTTACAGACTACCTACAAATCCTGTACATCTGTTCAGCCACCTGCACAGGCTATGAAGAAAACATACATTTTATTTTCATTTGAATTACAGGAGCCCCACTGCCCTCTGAATGATTTCCTGCATGTGACTAATGAAAAAGCTCCAAACAAGTGCTTCTCTGAGTCATGTATCTTCCCTCCTTTATATGCTAGCTACCTGTCAGATTACAATGACAGCTCCATTAGTTTGGGATCCTTCTGAAAGAAAGAGGAGCAAATGCCTTGAGCAGCAGAAACCTCCCTTGGTCTGCATGCAGTGAGGGTGATCCTTTATTGCAGTCTATTTCACACAGAGCTGTAAACCACATACATCTTTTGATACAGGTGGACTAAACTACAGCCATTTATGCCCAAAATATCACATAGCCTTCCCAAAAACCAATTTTGCAGTTTACACTAGAAATAATCCCACGTGACCCTTGCAGACCTACCTTACTAAGAATCTCTAGTCATTCATGCACTCAGTTATTAAGGCTTTAAAGAGGCTGATCATAATTTACATACTGAGACTCTCTTACATCACCTCAACCTACTAAAATGACACATTTTCCCTAGGAAGGGGCATGTTATGTAGGCCAAGTCATTTAGGAGATGATTGTGCTACAGGCAGCCTCAGGAATTACATTAGCAAAGAAAATGCACACAGGGAAAGAAGACCAGGATTTGGCTTTTCTAATGGCTCAAATTTTGGTTTCATTAGAAGATAGGACATTTTAAGTTTATTGGCAAGTTCTCCCTTCTCTCCTTCTAGCATGTAATACAGACTTTTTATTATTTCCAAGTGTCCTGCCTTTGCCTGCATTAAAAACCCTCTCTCCTCTCCCCAGCCTTGAATAGTTATTAGGCTGCAAAATCAGTTTTATGAATAGGTGTGACTTTGAATGCCTCCACTGCAGATGTGACCTCAGGGTAAAATGGAAATGCAATGTCATCTGCTGGGAAGCAGGCAAAGAAGAGAGCTGGTGAGCAGTGAAGAGGTATCTGAGACACAGACGTGACTAAAGCCTTTTCTGCTCAGTTTGCTTTTACCAGGCTGTTTGAAAAACGTGGGCTCCTGCCTTTACATTCAGAGCAGACTGGACAGATTTACAGACACCTCACACTACAGGTACCGATTCCATTTGACAGTCCTGGATTTTGAGAGGTCCCTCAGCACTGACACTGCAGGTTTTTATTGCCTGGACAATTTATGCACACAGCCCCTAGTGAGTGCCTTATGAACCCATGTTAATACAGCATCTGCAATTTGCAATGCCTTTATTTCCAGGTTGGGATTTCTGCAAGATACTCACATCATTAATGTGTTACACATCACCATTCTGTGGTCCCCAGTTCTGCCTAATTGTCCCTGGGTTTCTCAGCACAGTCCCTCTGGAGCTAAGGACACAGGGATCCCAGCACTGACAGTCAGGACTTGGATCCTGGAGGAGTAACAGATGTACTGAATGCTCCATGGCCTGGGAAGCAGCAACATATGCTGCAGTCATTAGTGACTGTTGAGCAACAAGGGAGGCTAACACGTTGGATTTGCTTTACCTTTGGCAGAAAGAGCAATTGTGGCTCTTCAAAAGACACCCAGCAATGTGCTCAACCAAAACACTTGAAATAATGGCATAATAAAACTGCAAAACCCCACTGCTGCTCCTTCTCAGCCAGGCAGACCCATTGTTCCGAGCAGGAAGCAAAAGGCAAGAGCCAGCAGGGAAACATCTTGGAGACACTATAAAAAATGCCCAAATCAAAGAGCAATGCACCTGTGAGCCCTGCCAGGGTTGTCACATCCTGACATGAGGCCAGCTGCAATCTGTGTCCAGCATCAGCTGCAAGGCCCTGCTATCAGCCAAGCTTCTTCCAGCTCTGCTGCAACCTGTGCTGTGCCTGACCTGTGCCTCAGGTGGGGCTGCATCCTCCCAAGGGTCACAGGCTGCAAAGGAACACAAAAACAGGGGTCTCCCACTGCACTCCCATGATAAATGTTCCCTGCAGAAAATAGAGAAGATTATTCCCCTGTAAATGAGAAATGGCCTTGGGAGAAACTGCTTCCATTCCTTTAACCTCATCTCTCCATACCTGGTGTACCTCTCCTTAATTTCAGCACTCTGGCAGTGACACCAACTCTTGGTTTAAAGAAAACACAGCTGAAACTGGGTGGCTTTTCTCTTCTTTTGGCTTTGCTGACAATCAGCAGAGCTGAAAAACGAGGTACTTTGAGGAGTATAAATGAACTTGGGGATTTGATGGTTGTTTCTTCCTTAATGAAGAAAAAACATATTAGAGGGCTGAACTTTTTTTTTTTTTGCACTATGACACTATCATATTTCTTCCATAGCTTTATTTAATGTATTTCCTTTAACACTCTTAGAAGCATAAAAGAAGAGAGAGAAAAGTAAGAAAATATTTTGTGCAACTTTATGACTTTTTAAATGAGAATATTTCTTTTTTCTTCATCCTTTCCAGATATTTAAGGTTAAGCAGAGACTGCTCCAAAAGTGCAATATGCTCAGAATAAAACTCACAGTGTTTTTTTCTATTACAATACCAGAGGTGCTCAGACTTGACACCCCAGATGCTCTCTTCTAAACTAAGCCATTAATACCTGCAGTCACAGTGTGCTTACAAAAATATGAAAAAATAAAAGAGAATTACAATAGAAAATGAAGCTATCAGTGGGATGAGTCCAATTGTGGTTAAAATCAAGGATTAAGTGAAACATCCATCTTGTACAGGCAGAGGGCTCATGTTGCACCACTTCAAAAAGCATCTGTCCAGAAGGAGAGGGGGCTTTATATTGGCAAGAAAACCCAGAAGAATTCCTGGTCTGCCAGCGGTGTTTCCCCACTGGACTTGAAACAAATGTGCCTGCTTTGTTAAGCCTCAGCTTCTAGCTATCACTGTTTGCATTACAGCACATCCTCCCTCTGCTCCTCTTCTGCCATGACCATTTGTGACACAATTCTTCAGGCCCAGAAAACTCCTGCATCCCACGTGTGCTTGTCCTGTACCAAGTAGAACTGTGATCAGCCTTCACAGTGGGAGGGCTTGAATCCCTGCTAGGTCTGACACTGACAGCTTTCCAGCCCGTTTTGCATTTCTGCACGAGTTAATTCCTTGTGATGCTCTCAACATGAACGTGATATCCCAGCCACATCACATCCCACCTTGGATCAGACACATCCCTGCCAGGTACTTGGTTTGTGGCACTTGGACTCTGGCAACAAAGCAAGGTACACAGCTCTGTGTGTTTTTGTACACACACACCCACCCACCCCCATCCTTTCCTACATTTTTATCAGTGTTCAACAGAGAATCATTTGGCTTTGCACTCTTTATGGACAAACAATTAGCACCTAAGTTCATTTTGTGGAAAAAAGGATTTTGTATTCATTTTGTTGACAAACTGTCTTGAAATCATGGAGGAGACTGTTTGACAGTCTTGTCACATACTTGATTCAGTGGAGAAAATGCATTAATCTAACTGTCCAATCAGTTATGTAGACAAAATGAATTTCATCATAATTCTGCCAACAAAATGCTAACTTGCTTAAATTATTCTCTCAATGAAATAAATTAACTTAAAATCCTTTTGTCCACAAAATAGGTTTAAGTGTTTAGTGAAGCCTTGTAAATACCATAGTCTGTTAGCTTAGCATGTGCAACCCAAACATTTGGCTCAGTGGAGGCAGCAGGGCTGGTCTTGACTCTTTCAGCTCTCCCATTCTCTGTGAGGTCAGTCCAGTAAGACCAGCAATCACCTGGGCCTTATCCCATGGAGTCAACCAGAACTCTGGGAGGGACTCTTTTCCCTTTTTTTTTTTTTTTTTTTTAATTTAATCACTAGCAACTAGCTGGAAGAATTTGGTATTAAGTATAGCAAGCCTAAACAAATCAGTCTGTTCCTCAAAAGAGAGGCTTCATCCTTAGAGCTGAAGTTGACATGGAGTTTCCATGACAAACCTCCTGATAAAATAGCAACTTAATGAGGGACTGCAGCTGAGATATCTCAGTAGATTTCATATTGTGACCATGAAACTGTAATTACTGTGCTTTAGATATCATGTGTCTAAAGTCTATTATGCCTACAGAAAATTTCCTTCTGCCTTTTCTGTGTTGCTTCGAATTCAAGTTTAAGTTTTCATACTCACATCCTGCTCAGAACCTAACTCAGGGAATGGAAAGCAATCGGAGCACAGGGGTGCTAAAGGGGTCAAGTGCACTGAGCTCTGCCCAAGACAGTGTAAATGCCAAAGGAACTGCACCAGAACCTATGGCAACCACCTGCCCTTGAGCTCACAGCACCATCAGAATGGATATTTCTGCTGTGCCTCCATGGCACCAGCCACTGCAGGGGACTCTGCTGTCATCCCCCATCTCATGTCCCCCCAGACAAATGCACATCCCACCCTCTGGAAATGTCACGGATGACACCTTGCAGCTCAAGTCAAAAATTTCACTGGCACATGGATTCACCTCTGGAGAATGAAAACCCCTAAAATAAGTCTTTTATCTGTTTTTAATAAGTTCCTTCTCCGGGCTTTACCAACCACTGCCTCCCCTATTGTTCAGCTGCATTTAACAACAAAGAAATGTAGAGAGAATCATGCCTATATTTTTAGTGATGCCAGTCAAGGAATTTTTCAGGCTGGTGGAAAAATGAAGCTCCTCCATAAGCTTCTGCAATATTCTTTCACTAGTATAAACAGGGTTTTTGTCCTTTTTGGGGGGTTATTTTGGTTAAAATGGAGTTAAAATCCAGGAGTCTGGAATGTGTACAGTAACCCAAGGAAAATACCATAGTAATATAACTCTTTTTATGAGCATGAAAAGAATAAAATACATTCAAATGCAAATGCAGCCTGCAAGAATGGACAAAGCTCTATATTTTTCCATCAATGTCTTCATTTTGCTAAAGACAAACTTGGTCTCAGGCTGGATGAGTGCCTGTGTGTGTGCAGGTTCAGACCCTGAAAAGCCTGCCTATGGCCAAAGTATTTGAGTATTGGAGCCACTTCTGCATTTCCACCTTGTTTCAGTACTCACTGAAGGATGCTGTGTTTATTAATCCTTCAGAAGCACACATTGTAGCCCCAGAGGGATGAAGCCTGCTGCAGTGTCTATCCTGACTTATGGGAATTTAACAGAGTATCTCAAACTGTGGGATTGTTCCCTACAGCTCTTATGGGCAACATTTTTTTTTGTCTGTGACATGCTCTGAATATACCAAGCATAGCAAAAGGTCTAGCAGAGGATTTTCAATGAAATTTCTATGTCCTAGACAACCAGGGCCTCCTGAATTTCAGTAGATCTGGATCTCTAACTGCCACAAAGCTCTTTTGACATTCCCAGCCTAAAAGATTTCATTCTGCTGACTACATTTCAAGAAAAAAAAACAAAAAACAAACAGTAACCAACTGGGGAAGCTTGTAAATAAATCCCAGCAAAAAAAGCCTCAAAAATATGCACAGGCATCAGTCTAGTTAGAAGATTCCCAGGCAAACAGTAGGAGAGCTTTTTTAAAGGGACCATGTAGCAGGGAAATCAGGTGTCACTTCTGACTGTCATGAAAGTGCTCTTGACCCACCCCATCTGATAGAGCACAGAGCTGGCCAAGGCCACACCACCAAATAAAGCTCAAGCTCTGCTCAGGTTATTTGAGACCAATTTCTTCCTTTGTAATGGCTCTGCATCATCCCTGTCACTCCCTTGTCTCCCAAATGGGTCCAGAAGGAGCAGTGCATTAGAGTGAAAGAAATAACCCTGCAGGCAAAGCCAGGCATCACGATTGCCAAGTTTCTTTTTGCAGACAGAATCAGAGAATATTCTGAGTTGGAAGGCACCCACAAGGAACCCAGCTCTTAAGTGAATGGCCCCTTTAACACCTGAAGGCAGCACATACACAGGAGCTAATTTAGTGCAAGTAAAACCTAAGAACACAGAGTAGAAAAAGACTTTAAGACACATAATGCTGCTCTCCCGGGAGTCACCCCTGAGCTCCTCTCACCAGGACAACCTGCAGGGAATGGAGCATTTCTGACTCTGCATTAGTCCTCTTTGAACTGTAAGCAAAGGGGTCAAGGACCTTGGCTTGCCTTGGCCTCTGCTCAGACTTGGGCAAACCTCCTCACCCAGACCTTCAGGACGTTTATATCCAAACCAGAAACACAACTGCAAGGGAGTCACACACAGAGATGCCTCTGACAAGGAGAACCAGCATGGGAAGAGCAAGGAAATGTGGGATTGGAGAGCTGAAAGCACATGGCTCTGTTTGTTTGTTAGCTCTTTAACTCAGGTATCTCAAACTCTCCAACACCTTTACTTGGAATTCCCCTTTGTGAAGGAGAACTTCGGAGGACAGAAATGGAAATTTACACATAAAATATACATGAGGAAGGGAGGGGAGGGAAAGGAGTGATTCATTATTATGGCTTACATATCATTACACATTCAAAAATTCCAAGGTAATATATTTTTCTTCATTGCTTGGATAATAAATCATCATTCAATTACAAAAGGGGAGTACCTGGATGGAACAGCAGCATTTCTGAAAAATACTCCTGGCAGATGAATGACAGGAAAATTTATGGATAATTCAGTTGCCTGACTGTCCTGCCTCCAGGAGAGAAGTCTATGCCAATATCTAAACCTTTCCTGACAATTCACTCAGCAGACTCTGGATAGAGTGAGATTTTTAGACCTCCCTTGGCTTGATTTTTGTTATTCCTCCTTTGGCAGCCTGTGGAATATGTCATAGCAATGCAAAAGGGTTAAGAAAAAGCTATCAAAGATGCTACTGAGCCTGTGCTGCAGGACTGCCTCCAGGACATGTTTATATGACAAATATACTGCTGTGTTCCCCACTTAGCCAGAGTTGTCCAATCAATCAGATCTTTCAAGGGTCACTGGTATTTGTAAGCGTTTTCAAGTACAAAAAATGACCATCCAGTCTACCATCAGCTTGCTGTTTTCTAGTTTATCTTCATTTCATCTCCCAGGGTTTTTTTCAAGCCAACTCTTAATATTTTTCCCCTGTATAAGCAGAGTTATTTCACTTTTCAGCTGATGCCTTTGAGTCATTCTTCATTTTTCTCCCATTAGCCTCCTAGCTAGGTGTAAGCCTGAAAATCTGGCAAAAATTTCAGGAGAGGGGTGAGGCAGCTGAAGGAAAAGGTATGGCAGAAGGCAGCCAGGTGCAGAGGCAATCCTTACTGCAATAAGGGCAGACAGGCAGGAGTCAGGCCCCATATTTTCTACTGATACCCACTTCTGAAAGGAAATAGCTGTCTTCTTTTATGAGCAGCCAAAAGGAACCCACATCTCACCAAGCCTGGGGTCCAACCTTGGAAAAGTATAACTCACCCCTTGTAGAGCCCACTGCTTCTGGTGGAAGGGCATCAACAAGCACTTCTTGGTGCATGGAGCATGCATAGGAGCATGCCTTGGAAACACAGAAGTTTTCATCTGGGAATTGCCTGTTCTAAGCTGGAGGACAAATTACATCTCTGCACCAGGCTTTGTACACTGCTCAGCTGCAAAAAACCTCAGACAGACTTTGACTCAGAAAAAGACTTTTTCTTTAGGAGGGACAACTGAGATGATCAGGGGAAGCAGCTGAACATATGGGCTAAGTTCTTCTCTGTCAGCAAAAATTAGACACCTACTTCTGAAGCAGACATGGAGAGCCTCCCTTCCCAGGTGGCAGAGTGAAGCAATGCATCCCACCTCCTCCTCGAGCCAGCATGTGAAACAGCTCACATGAATCATGCTCTAGGAATGCCTCTTCCTTAGCAGTGATTATAAGGAGAGCCTGGATGAGTAGCTCATCCTCTGCCATCTGAAGAAGAAGGAAGTGGATTCATTACTTTGAAAGCAGAAATAGAAGGCTTTATTTCCTGCTGGTTTCCTGTTTCTGGTGGCAGTATAGAAACAACAAAGCCAGCAAAGCCAGCATGGTCTCTGGATTTCTCTCTGGGAGATGTTTTATCTGCTACACCAGTGCCCAGATTTCAAGTGTTACACAAGACACAATGCTGTGAAAAATCAAACCCAAGCTTCCTTCCAAAGTGCATTCCTATTGGGCACTAGCCAGTACTATACATCCAAAACACTGAAGACCCCCAAAGGCTCCTTTCTCAAAGGAATGTGAAGTGTTTTCCAAACAAATCATCCAAGAGTACAAAGAGTTGTAAACCAGTTTGTCTTTTGTTAAAAGTGAAGATGTTTGGGCAATAAATGCAATAGGGTAACTTCATCAGTAACATGAGCATCAATAACATGAAATCAACAACACTCTGAAGGGTCATGTTATGCTTGGAAAAATCTCAGTCTTCCTGACATGTTGCCATATAGGAGACATGTTCTCCAGGGCTATTTTGCTCATTAATTCTTGCAGTACCCTCCCCAAAAATTGAGTAGCCATAATTACACCGGGATATGAAAGGATTTATGCTAGCTTGAACATCTCTTATCACTGAGCTGCATTAGGTGCACATCTACAGCCACTTTGGCCTTATTGCAATTGCCTGTAGCTTAAGAACATATTTCCCTTGCCCTTATCCCCAGCTGAAATACCTTCTGTGGAATAAACAAGCATTTTACACATCTCTCCATTACCGTGTCCTTTGGCAGGATTAGGATGTGAGGGGTTTTCACACCTGATGCAGAAAAGTTTCTGCTTTGAGTTTTCAGCCAGGCATGATCTGTCAGTGGATAGAAATCTCATCTCTGGAGCCCTGGGGCCTCAGCCTAAGCAAGGTAATGTAGCAGATTTTATTAGCAGACTCAGAAAGGTAATCTAACACTAGATTAGCATTAAATGGTCCAGCAAAGTAGACACATGAAGGCATCTGTAAACATCATCCCATGCCCTTGATTGCACAAATATCTGTTTTTAGGCAAGGAGGCAGTATTTTATTTAGATGCTTTGAGGCACTGATTTGCTTTGTATACCAACTACTGCAAGCTTAATGTCTTGGTAAGCTCCCTCATCAAAGCAAAAATGACTTGATATATCATATGACTTGCTAATAGATGACTAGATAAAGCTAAATTGTAAAATGATCACTGCTGGTCTCATGGCTTTCCTAATATGAGAAATGTGATCAGAAAATAATCTGCTACTGAGAATGCAATCCGAATCCCCTTCGGGGAACAGGCTGCAAGGATACAGCACTGAGGATGACATATTAGCATTTCAAGAAAAGCCTGGAATCAGTACAGAGGGTGCCACAGAGGAGAAGCTAAAATTTCTTTATCTTTAACTGCTAATATTTCTGGGAAAATTGCAATATTGGGAAATTGCAGGAAGACTAAACACCTTGCTTAAATTGAATTGGACCTGAGAGTGTGTGTGACCTGTTCAAAGCCTATAGTATATGATTTTTCCAAATTAAAAGCAGAAATTTCAGCCCCGGATAGAGTTCCTTTGTCAGTGTTACTTATAAATTTTAGTGTAAAGATTAATACTGAGGTCAGTATTTTCAGAAGCAGACATTATATCTGAATAACCCACTAGAGACCCCTTGGAGTGGTTTAATTTAATGGGGCTTCCATCACTTACTCATCATATCTTGGAGGGATTGAACAGCCTCAGAAGCTTTGTCAGAAGATGCCACAAGGCTTTTGGGTTGGTATTTCTGTTGTTGTTTTTTTCAATGTGCAATATTTATCCTTCATGTAATATCTAAAAGTTTCTTCCGTGAAAACAGAGAAAGCAATTAGAGGGATCTGCACCTGTTTTTCATAATAATAAGGAGTTGTAGGGATTTTATATATAGAATGAAGTACTGCATAATAGAGAATTTTAAGATAGTAAACAAAGGAGCTTAGGCAACTTTCTAACGAGCTTGAATGATTTATAGCTTCTCGGGCTCTAGAGACATACTTGAAACTCCAATGACTTTCTGCCGTGGGCACAGTTAATATAACTTGAATTTCTAATCTTGCATTTTCCCCAACTGAAAGTTTCAGCTAATCAAAACAGCCAGCTGATGTACCAAAGCAAGTACTATTGAGTGCTCCAAGTACCCACAAAGTAACAGAGAGCTCAGGTTACACAGAGCCACCTGAAAAACGTATCAAAAGCATGTACCAAACTGTTCCCATTTCCTTTCTGAACTCCAGTCGTGTGGCATATGAACAAGTCTCCTGGATGCTGTACAATAAAGAAAATTATCACATACACACAGTGGCTTTTAGAGGGAAACAAACATTAAGAAATGATTATTGCAGGGGGGGAAATGAAAGATTGTCAATACTTTAAGGTATTGGCTGTGTTTTCTACCACAGCACTGCATTATGTCCCCTTGCTAACCACAGAGTGAGCTTTGGCATTTGTGTGTGGTGAGATGTGGTCCCTGGAAGAGGCTCCCAGCTGAAGACACAAGACAGAGGCTCTGCAGTTCCTGATCCATTCTGGGGCACCACCATGGAATGCACACAGGCAGAGCCCCAGCCTGATGTTCCCTACACCCTGTCCTTGGCTCTCAGCATCCCCCTGGAGCACACTGCCCATGCTCCCTGCCAAAGCAGCCAGCACAGCACTGCACCCCCTTTAAACAATGCTTTCCCAACTTGCAATGCCCTTGGGGCCTTGCCAAAGCTCTCCTATACAGAAGGGCTCAAATCCCTCCCAACATCCCAGCCTTACTGCACATGCAGTAGCCCTCCCCCTCTCTCTCCAAGGCACATACCTCTTTCTACAGAAAAAAAAAAAAAAAAGATTTATTACTTTAGCAATGGAAAGCTGCAATAATGGGCCAATGAAAATAGCTAAAGTTGTAGCCACTTTGCCTAGAAATTACACATGTGACAAATTCATTTATCTGCTAGTCCAGCAGTTTAATTTACATCCCCACTTACCAGTTAATTCTGGAAGTGCACTTCACTGCAACAGCAGCAGGGACAGCAAAGGCTGGACCCTCTTGAAAGAAAAACCCCTTTTAATAAATACCTCTGCAATTAATTATGCAACAAAACCAGCCAGCAGCAAGCAACAAGAGGGAAAACATCACAGTATTTACATGTGGAAATAAAACATCAGTGTGGTAAGAGGCAGATGATGTAGAAAAGTGAGACAGAAACCAAGCTAATATTCACAGAAATTCAGGTGAAGGAGATTTAAAACATCACTTACTAGGAGAACGCTGATGAAAATTAATTGGATGCGATGGAAGCACTGTTTCTGCATCAGGAGAGCAGAATTTTTCAATGTCTGTACTAAAATGATGATTTATAACTCTGCAGTGAAGAAAATTTACACACTGACCAATACTCTTGTAAGGTTTAGATCAGGTCAGGGATTTCCTGATGATATTCTGCGTTTGTCAGAAAGTGTTGACTCATCAAAACCACATCTGTTATTTACCACTAAAAGTTTGAATGGTGTTTATTTTTTGTCTGGTTTCCTTAGGAAACTTCTGGTCAAAAACCAAGTGGGGTGCAGAATAGAATCAGCAGCTAAAGCACTTGTCTGCTGTGTAAGAGACCAGGATGCTGAGCCCAAGCTGACCCAGGCAAGTAGGAAAGTTAAATTTCAGTGTGTAACATGCAGGCAAAGGACATTGTCACAGTACCACAGTGGTGTCTTGCTCAGGATCTAAGTGAAAAGGCACAGTGTCCCACCTGCTCTCTGCATGCAGAATTAGAGAGATTCCTAAATCCTGGTAAGTCACAGAGAAAAACAGTCCCTTGTGTGGTGTTCTTATGCAGATGGAGAAAAACCCAGAAGCAACAGCAGACTTACTTGTCCAATAATTTTAGGAAGTCAGAGGGGGGGGAGGGGGGTGTCTCCATTTCTCTTTACTTCTTTTTAAATTAAAGCCATGGTTCCCATTTTGGGAGGGCATCTAGTAACAACCACTAGCTTCTCTACAGTTTGTTTGACCGTCCTGTGGCTCATAATTCACCAGGCATGGTGCTAAGATGTGCTTCAAACAACCTAAGGACAATAGCCAGCAGAATTTCTGCACAAAGCTGAAATTTCAGCTTTTCAGCAGCATTTTTTGGCATATGGATGAACCACCACAAGCTCAAAATATGTATTGAAAATTATTGCCTTTCTCTTTTACCAACCCTTGCATTCTACATGACAATAAATAATGTGGTTTTGCACACATGTAGGTGGATGTGGCCGCCCTCAATCAATTTAAGACATAAATACATGTAATAAATACAATTAAGACATAAATATCACATGATATTGCACAAGTATCACATGTCATCCCATCAGAGATTCATGCAGAATTGATCAGACCTGTTGTTTCTACCAAATTTGAGAAGCTTGGGGAGTGGGCTGAAGGAACCCACACAAAGCTCCACAAGGAAGCAAGAAACATACTTAAACTACTGCATGGATATGAAATTTCCTGATGCAATCTAGACAGTTTATCACTTCTGGAGCTAATCACACTTCACCCATTACTGAGAGACAATTTACAAGAGAGAGACAGTAATAGGGTCTTGAGAGGCGGCCTGATACAACTAAGCCCAACAGCTGCCTCTGAAAAAGAGAAATATTTGGCCATGATGCTGGGGACAGGATAGGGAAGATACCCATCTGGAAGTTTGAGCACAACATCAAAGCTTTCTTGGGAACAGGAACATCAGGAGCACAAAGTTTCTTTATTTCATGATCTAGAACGTGTGGTCTCTCAGCATTGCCCTTGTTATTCTGACTTTGTACTGTCAAGTTGTGCCAGACAGTATAAACCCCTTTCTTGAAAGACTCAAAATCTCTCAAGGTATAATTACTGTAACTGAAAAAAATAAAATTTAATTTTCAATCTTTCAAGAAGAATGTTCAAGCTGAGATAAACATGTAGAAAAAGAGTTGAAATCACAAGGCCCAAATCCTCCCACGCAGCCAGGTTTGACAGACATTATGTGAGATAAGATCATCGAAAAGAGAATTATCTGAGGAATTTTGTCAACCAACTGGAAATTAATTCCATCTGAAATCATTCTAATTGGCTGTTTTAAGGTATGGCAACAAACATTTTAGGGGGAATCTGGGTTTAAAACAAAAATGATAATTTATTTAGTCTATATAGATTTGCTCAGCTGTAAATCACTGATGTATCAGATAATACTTTGTATTTTGTCTTGAAAAAATCACACCAAGTAGAAAATACAATTTTCCTGTGTTATCAGGAGTGGCAGAGGCAGCTGGCTCCCTCCTTGTAATCCTTACTATGATAACTGCATAATCACCTCACTGAGGACTGAACCTCAGCTCTGAGGGCTCTGTCTTCTCGTTGTTAGTTTCTGAAAGCACCGGGAAGATCCTCCCCAAGTGGAATTTGCATCACTAATTATTGCAGAATAATTAGGCAGAACAGATGCTGACTTTTGAACTCACTAAGCATTGTAAAATTCCCAAGGGCTCAAAGTTTTGGTATCACTGAAGTGTTGCTTTCTTTCACTTGGGAACTGGATTTCTGTCCCCAAGAACCATGTGATGGTACCAGGATTACAGTGACCCACCATGTAACCCAACTTACACTGACCCATGCACACACTCAGAACTAATGGATCTCTCCTAGTGATTTTTTTAGACAGGCTGTACAGCTTAATATTTTAATAGAGAATGTCTATGAGTCAATAATAGGGATTTCAAAGCATTATAAATGACAGTATTCTTCTAAAATGCAGTGCAATTTTTAAGACATGGATTTTACTTTTTTTTTCCAGTATAGACAGACACAAGTGAAAGGTATTAAAAGAACACAATCCTTTTGTAAGTTAAGGAAAACTTGCTTACAATGAGTTTTGCTGTACTTAGAAATAGTACATTACATCAGGTATATCTTGCAAGCAGGAAATGCCTTTACAGATGTCAAAAATTGCATTAGAATACTTAATTAAAGAAGCATTTTTAGACTCAGATGAAAAACTTAATTCAAGTTCCTCTACAAGCCACTGAATAATCACCTGTCTATGACACCAGCAGAGTTTCACATTTTCCTCAGACATGGAATTGTAGAATCATGGAATGCTTTGGGTTGGAAGGGAGCTTAAAGCCCATCCTGTCCCACCCCTGCCATGGGCAGGCACATTTTCCCCTATCCCAGGTTGCTCCAAGCCCCATCCAACCTGGCCTTGGACACTTCCAGGGATGGGGCAGCCACAGCAGCCCTGGGCAAGCTGTGCCAGGGCCTCAGCACCCTGACAGAGAACAATTTCTTCCTAATATCTAATTTAAACCTACTCTCTCATTTTGAAGCCATTCCCCTCCTTTCCTGTCACTACATACCCTTGTAAAATGTTCCTCTCCATATTTTTCTTTCTCTCCTTTCAGGTGCTCAGCTTAAGCTGGGAAATGCTAAGGAAAACAAGACTATGCTCAATTATTTGCTCAAGTTTTCATTTCTTGAAAAAGAGGGGGAAGCTTTTCCTAATTCACAACCACAAGCCCAGTGACACCTTCTGAAGGTCTCTGCCTAAATAGCCACTTGTGCTTAATGAACAAAAGAAGGGACTAAACTAAGGATAAATCTCAATTTCTGTGCAGCTTTGGGATCAAAACTTACAAACAGCTTCAGAAACTCCAAATCAGTGGTTGGGAGCAGCTGAGGTCACTGGCACCTATGTGAAGGGAGGATCAGGACAATTTAAATTGTCCTGATTCCCTCTGGGAAAGATCTGAACTTCTCCCTGGCAGCAAAACACATAACAAAAGTATGAAAACTGAGTACACTGACCTGACACCCAGTGAGACTCATCTATTCTTCCTTCAGTGGTAAAACTGCTCACGAAAGGTAGTGGAAAAGAATTACAACAAAGAGGAGAAGGTGGTTCTGGGGAAAGTTCTCTCAACCTGGTGATGCTTTCCTTTAGGCTACTTCCACTGTCAGTTGGCAAAAATCAGCTTGCTTCTGAAAATGAACCACAGACCCAAATTCCTTTCTGGAGATCCTCTCTTGACAGCTTCCACTAACAGTGTAAAGAGAAGAGCTTCTAAACCATTCATGAAGTGGCTGTAAAAGGCAGCAAAACAAATATCTGTGCACTTTTAATGGAGCCACAGATGCCCTGAAATCAATTTGTCATTGATTAAAAGGGGACCTATGCCTCTGCAAACTCTGGATCTTGACTCCCACTGCCCCAGGGTTGTTGCAAGGCTGCATCATTACCTCTTCAGGTTACCAGGATTTTATGAATTAATATCATGTAATAGTATTGTAATAACTGCAGAACAATTACAAAACTACAATTACAAAACTAACAGCAAAATCTACACAAGGCCAACCTTGATCCTGCCTGGGAAGCTAACTCCTAGCAGTCCTACCTTACCCTGAGAAACTCCTGACATTTCCAACTCTATCCCTTTTCCAGGACCCACGCTGCTCCTAGCCTTAGTTTTACCCTTACCTAAGAATCTGCTTCAACAGCTTCATCCTCTACCTGACACAGGGTCCTCTTCTAAGCCTACAGAGCCAGCAGATCCCAGCTTGGTCTCTGGGAGCCATTTGTTGCAGAAATATAAATAAAAGAGTCTTTTGCAGAAACACCTCATTTCAGTGCTAACAACCTTTTACTGGGTGGATTAAACCATGCATGGGATCACAATCAAGGCAGATAATTGAGTCTGTGGAACTAAATTCAATTATGAGGATTAAATGTCGTAATTCCCATTTTAAAAATACAACTTCTGCCTTGTTTTTATATGCAGTAAATCTATGAACAAGTTAAAATTATCCAAACACTCATATTTCTATCCCTCTCTTTAAAGTAGTACTTAGACATTTGCATGCCTCCGAAGTTGTCAGTGCCACCTCTAACTCACAATTTTGGATTACATGGTTCTAGGTGTATCTGTATTTCCTCTCTGCACAGGGGCTGTGGGAACAATGGGTTTTCTGGTCCAGTCGCTGAAGCACAAAAATACAGAGTGAAAATAAAAATGACAAAGAGTCCTGGATCAAACATATTTTTCTTAGCAGAAAAAACATCCTCCCACCAAATCATTTCACTTGACATTCCATTTGCTCTGTAATGAAATGCTTTGTTCCACATGCTTGTGTGAAAAGGAAAGGAAATACTAACTCTAATAAAGGAGCACATCAGGGAAAGCTGTCTTTCATCCAGGAGTTTTGACCTCTGTGTGGGTGACAGCACTCCTTAGGACGGAGCTGCAGAGGGCTCTCAGTACCTACAGCCACCACATTCCTCCATGCAATGGGAAGAGAGCAGGAGGGAGGGAGTGAGAAAGAGCCTGCACTGCAGATAGGACACCTCAGTAGGAGCTGCTAGAGCAGCTGCAGTGAGTGCCCACTGATCTGCTGGAGAAACCGTGCCACAGGGCCACACTGGGACACCTCACCATGGATCAGCTTCCCAGAATCACAGCACAAGCTGGGATAAAAGGCACCCACAAAGATCACTGGGCCCAACACATGGCCCTGCACAGACCCCCCAACAGCCTCACCCCGTGCCTGAGAGTGTTATCCAAAGGCTCCCAGAGCTCTGGCAGCCTTGGGGTTCCCTGGGGAGCCTGTTCCAATGCCTCAGCACCCTCCCAGGGAAGAACCTTTCCCTAATATCCAACCTAAACCTCCCCAGCACAACTTCAAGCCATTCTCTTTAGTATTATGCTAGAGATGACAAACAAAATATTTAAGCTAAGCAAAAAACCACCCTGAGACTTGCTCAGCTGATTCAGTACACTTAACTTCTAAACCTGATAGTAGGGTATTTACTGTAGGAGTTTGTGTGTCTCTGTCAAAGAAAATCAAACTCAACTTTGGGGCGGATGAAACGGCACTTAACATTTTCCCAAACTAAGGTTGTCAACCTGTTTTATACAGTCACTTAATCCTGCTGAAAATCCATAGTAAACAATCCATGTGAGATGCAGTATCTAGGGAAAACAGGAAGACAGGCACATGCAGCCACAACCCTGTAAAAGGAAGTGTTGTCAGCAGACTAGAACATTCAGGCAAGCTGCTGACAGCTCCCTGTGAAGCTCACTTTTCCTAGGAAATTTTAGTCACAGTTCTGTCACTGCTGACCTCAGTCTTCAGCTCTAAGAAGAGCTAGGACAGGATGGTCTTCCTCAATGGAAGAAAAAAATACTAAAACCTAACACCTTAGGATTTGCCATTATGCCAAACACCAGTTAATGTCTGATCTATCTTCTGGCTTCTCCTACTGCCTTATTGCCAGAGAATTTTTCCACTGCCCAAGATTTACACATTTCAGTGTGTGGACAGATCTTGTTTTTTCAGACTGTACTATGAGGTGTGAGCTGTTCCCTTACAGAGCATGATGTTCTTTATAGGAGCTGAACACACACACAGTGGTCACAGCTAACAGTCAGTGGGCCTGATTGCCACAACTTTAAATGACAGCTCTCAAGAGGTTTTGTAGCTTCAGCTCATAGACTTACAGCATTAGGAAATTACATTTAAAAGCCAGTTTCTAACATCCATGATGATGAAGAAAACCTAGAAATGTAATTATCTTTTATCCCAAGAACTTCACCAGAAGGCCATGAGACCAGCTTGATGCCACAAATCACCTCACAGCACAGCACATCAGCACCACTCAGAATTTCTCTTGGCAGCCTTGTCTCCTGATCAGTCAAACCTCTCACCTGGGGAAAGCTCTCTTAATTCCCAAAGTGCACACGCAAAGCTCAGAAAAAATCAGGAACTCAGAAAGTTTTTTTTTACTTGCTTCTCCTGCACATACACACAATTCATGTCTGCCTGCATCAGCAGCTGAAGATAACCTTTGGATAACACATGCAACTTACACACTAATGTCCCATCTATTTCTCATTATATCTCCTAACTCTGTTCATCTATTCACAGCAATTATTCAGATCATTTTGTCTTGTTTTACCAGCCCTCCCTGTGCATGCAAACAAACCAAAGAAATTAGCAATTCCAAGAGCTGTTTTGAAACCCTTATCTCAGCCTCCTGCAGGCAGTCACCCTCCTCAGATTTGCCCGCTGTTAAGTGTCTAATGGCATTATGCAGCATAAAGGTGCACAGAAAAACTGGGAGCATTGTCTTTATTTTCCATTGTTACTGATCCCTCAGTAGTGAGAAATTAGAGGGCACATCCAGCCAATTCTTGACATGCTGACAATTATACAATTGTTCATCTGAACCACAAAAAGAGCACATTTTGAAGGTGCTTTTGTTTTGTGCAATATTAAGATCATTACATAGTGCTTTTTTTGTAATGTGCTCAAAAAAATCCATTTTTCCAGGACACTGAGACTTCTGTAGTACTTTTGTAATGCAGTATTTTTTTCAGAAAATAAATTATTTAGGAAAGTTGTTTTTGGGTTTTTTGTTTGTTTGTTTTGTTTTGTTGTGGTTTTTTTGTTTTGTTTTGTTTTTTTTGTTTTTTTTAAGAAAGACATTTCAGAAAAACATTTCCTACAATTCCTCTTTACACAAAGAATTTAATTCTTCACTACACACAGCTTTCAGGTCAACAAGTCAAATTGCTCTGACAACTTGTGAGGCACTGTTTAAATTCCAATTCCTTGTAAGTGGGACAAGACAAGTAAAAAGTTTCTATTACATATTTATGAATTTAGAAATTATATTAATTCATTTAGCAATAACCTATTATTTACTAATGTATAAATAACCCCTAAACACTACAAGCAGTGCATATCTTAATGAAAACAAAGTAAACCAAACCCATCCCATTAAATCACAGCAGGTTTCACAGAGCTCTCTTTGTTCCTGAGGACAGACTCCTCAAGTAGAACTTTAAATAAACCACTGCTATGAAACCTCAAGAGCAAAAGGGGTACAAATACCAAACTTCTTTCCCTGCATTAAATTCTGCACGTTAGGTTATTTCTATATCCTAACTAAAAGGTGTAGCAGCAGCCCCCTTGTGAGAGGGTAGAAATGAGCCCAGACACAGACTCCTTGTTTCTCACAGCAGGAAAAGGGCCCTGCTTTATTCCTCTTTCCCCCTCAGCCATCCTGACCCCAACCATTCCCTGACTCTGCCTGCAGCAGCTCCTGCTGTAGGTTTCCCTGGCAGCCTCTGACTGCTGGGGATTTCCTGCTGAGCTCTGCCTGCAGGGATCAGTTTGCAGCCTCTGACTGCAGCTTTTACCCAGCCAGGCTGTGAGTGCAGGTTCCAACCACAGCTCTGACTGCACACCCACACTGACCTCACTGCAGGGACTCTCTCTGCACAGGATCCTGCTTCTTCATGATTTACTCCTTCCTTATTCCCCTACTTCGTGAGTCTCCATGACTCTCCCTCCTCAGCTCATCACTCCCTTTTATCAGGTATCTTTATTGGATACAGCTGTGACTCATCAGGGGCTGAGGCTGTACTGTAATTAACACAGCTGTCACTTATCAGGGGCAGAGTCACCTGTAATTCCCTTCTCCTACAAAAGGGAACAACTTTTTTTTCTTTTCTTTTCTTCTTTTTTTTTTTTTTTT
>WEIU01015169.1:1607214-1644619 GCA_013389925.1 Aegithalos caudatus
CCACAAGAGCCTCATAACATTGCAATGTGACAGCAGACTGTGTTCTCAGCTCACTGCTCCTAGGAGGACTTTTGGAGCCTCAGTCCAGCAGTGTACTTTAGAGGAATACCAGCTGCACTGAAGCAATGCTGGGGTGTGTCTAAGCCTGCAGGGTTGCAGGAGAGGAGGCAGACCTGCTGTGACACATCCCCTGCACAAGAGGGAGGTGAAAGCTGCTTCCTACATGGGTGAGCAGCAACCTCACCTAGGCCAGTGAACTGGCCAGGCTGAGAGCAAAGCAGCAGGTAAAGAAAGCAGCTTCCATGCCTTGTTTGGTTCTCATCCCACCAAAGCTCTAAGCTATTATTGAAACATCCTTTTTGTTTGGCATTGCCAGGTATAACAGAAACAAACCTGTTCTGATCATCCTCCTCTGCAGCTGCTCCATCCTCTCTCTTTCCCAGGAGCCTCCTGCCCTGGCGTCAGAGGGAGCAAATGAACACTTTCCTAACCATTTTTTTCTGGTGACTTTTCTGTTCTCAGGTCAAATTCAATGCAGAAAACCCATCAGAATAAACATCATGGCATGGGATGAACTAATAAAAATGCGTATTCATTACATTTTTCTCTCTCCTCCCTTTTTGATAGGTCTGTAAAGCTAATAATCAATATCCTCATTAAATAGCTGACCCAAATACAATATCAAGTGAAATATATATGCAATAAAATCTAAATGATCATATAGTTCTTAGAGATGATGAAGACCTAGACTGTCAAAAGATTCCACCCCATCCATCTCTCAGAACCCTCTGTATTGATATCCATTAGCCCTCACAAACACTACCAGACAAGAGCACAGTGAAAAGTTGTACAACAGAAAACAAGCATCTTGCTCAATATTGCCAATTAAAATCAGTGGTAAAAAAATAAAATGTAGAACTGTAATGTGAATATACAAACCTGGATATGTTGCTTTATAGAAAATGATAGTTACAGATTAAAAGATAAATATCTCTCCAATTGCAAAACCAGAACAATTCTTAGTATTATTCCCACAAGATCAATACCAATCATGCACTGTAGCCAACCAGGAACAGCTGATAACAATCAAGAAGTGCTGGATTCAATTCTGCTTTAGTGACAGCAGTGTAAGTCAATAACTTCACATGGCAGTTTTTAAAAAATCTAATATTTAGAGAGGCATATAATAGGAACTCATTTGTAAGTCAAGATTTTAGGCAGGTATAAAAACAGAGCATGGCCCTGGTTACCCTTCAAAGGGTTTTTTTTTTCCTTGTGTTTAGTTAAGCACCAGGAGAGAAAATCTACTTCTATGGTACCACCATCAAGATCTACCTGGCATTTGCTGACATGCAAAAGGTCTCCCAAACTAGGGAACATGGAGAGAATTAAAAAGAAAGTTCTCCATGGCAGCTACACTTCTGCAGATGTGCCATGGACAACTATGGGGAAGCCATGTCCTCAAAGGAGCAGTCCAGAGCCCTCTGTGGCCTGGTTTGGTGGGCAGTGGGCAGAGCCTTGTTGCCCCCACTGCCACTGCTCCTGTTTGCTCCTGCTGCAGAATCCCTGCAGATCATCCCAAGCCTGCAGCTCCAGCATTTCTCTCGTGCCTTAGAACTACCACGTGAGCACAGCATGACCCTTGCACACCAATACCAGTATCCACCATTCCTGAGTGGAAGCCTCCCTGAATTTGCCAAGGAGGCCTTTGCTGCTTGCCAGAACCCTCTGTGCTGAGCCTGCTGAGAAACTCCTCTGTGCACCCTGACTGCTCTGCCAGTTCGGTTTTTTTCCACAAAGCCTGGCTGCTGCCTCTGTGCAGCAGCTTTGATAGGAACCAAATGTGGTAGGAGGGCTACAAGCTGCTGCATGACCAGGCTTCTGAGTACTGAGAGGTTTTGTGTGCCCCAGAAAAGGCAGAAAGGACAATGAAGATGCAGTGGAAAGCTGAATATCTTGTGGTTGCTGTTACAACTCTAAATTTCTACAAATTCATGAGCCCACACTAAGCACAGATAAGGCAAGATCTGGTCCCAGCTCATGGACAAATAAAGATGGAATGAGTGAGATTGATGTGGGGAGAGTGGCAAAGATCAAGGCACCAGGACTCTTACATACATATTTGCATATTCTTGGAATGTCTTTCACTCATTACCCTCCCTCTGTATCTCTGGATTTTAATGCTCAGAAATTCTCAAAAATATGACAACAAAAGTATTTGAAGGGCTTTCTTCAAGAGGTCAAAGGAACTAAAAATTATTCCAGTTTTTGAATACAAATACAATTTCTACGCAAATCTGTGTAGGCAATATTCACTGACCATTATTGCTAATCAAAATTTTCCCTCTGTGTGATGATGTTCAGGTTTGGCTTTTGCTTTGTCACTACCCCTGCTCAGACTGACATCTTCTGTGAGAGCTGTTGTACACGGTGGCCTTTTTGTCTGGAGGAAGAAAGGGGACTGCAGTTTCAATGGTGTGGTTAATGACTGCATTTTTAATGGTTGGTTTTCAAAATTAATTGGGGTGGGGGTAGGAGGAAAAGTGTTTTAAGGATTAAAAAATAATAGCAATCAGTGAGGAGATGGTTTTCTTCCCTGCAGAAAATTCTGTCATCACCACATCAAAGAATATGTATTCAATATCCTGCAAAACACCACTATGGCAGGGGGACACAGCCCACCTACATTTGTCAAAGATATATGAAGTTTTGGAACTAAAGCACAGGGATTTAAAAGCGACCAAACTTCTAATTCCTGACCAACTCTAATGAAAAATCCTAACTAGCTACATAAGAGACCCATGTCCAACAGAAATTTTTAAAATCATTTTATGCTAGTGATACTGTAACATGAAAGATGGCTATGCTAATTAATCTCATCTCAAACATTTCATGTAGAGCTTAATTTGCTAAAGCCCAAAGACAGGAGCTCAGTGTGTATGTTCCCTCAACCAGTCCTCACTGTGCTGCCATTTGCAGTCACAACCATGTAAAATCTGCCTTGCTGTACCATCAGGAGAATTACATTTGGACTAAAATATATTTCTGAGTTTACACCTGATTACCTTCTGGACTTTTAACTATTCCTTGGCTTTCAGGTTTTTCTTTGTAGCCCAGAGATTTTGTTTCCTTTTGTTCCCAGCCCAAAGTCTGAACATTGGTCACTTGTCTCTGGGAGCTGGGACACACAAAAAAAGTTTCTAACAAGACTTTGAATGTACAAAAACACTCTAAAAATATACTTATGAATACAGAAAACTATTGAAGCGTCAGCTTTCCCATACAGCTGCAGATTAAACTTCTCAACATAAAAGCCAGTTTAGCCAAGTTTTTTGGCAGCACAGACACAACATTTTGCTTTCAAATACTCCAAATGGTGAGTGCTAACAGAGTCCTGGGATATGGGGCATCCCAAGCATTCATTCCCTACTGGGCAGCTGGACACAAAACAGCTCAGCCCTACCAAGGGCATCCTGTGAGAGCCTGTCCAGAATCCTTAGGTGCACTTGGGGTTAGTCACATGGGGCAATGATGCAAATCACAATTCAAGTGCTTCCATACAGATGAAATATAAGCAGTGAAATCAGAGATTTAATATGTCTGGGCAGCATTGCTACCCAGTCACTTGGCAATATGAACAATTTCTGAGGCATGAAATACCCGACTGACCTTGAAGGGAAGGAGCTGAGGATTTATATACAGGAAGCAACCCAGAACACCTCACCACTGCTGGAATTTTTTTTTTTTTTTGACTCTTGGAAAATATGGCAGATCCCTCACATATGATAGCTGCTATCTCCATTAAATGTTGCAACAGCAAACAAATGGTTTGGTCTGCTATGTAAACCCAGACAGAACAGCCATAAAAAATAGATCTCCATTTAATTGTCAGTGATCTGCACAATCATCAGGTTCTGAATGAGTCATTTCTCTGTGTTGCAGCTGGTGTAGGACACAAGATGATGTAAAAATGGTCAGGAAGGCCCAAGATGAGTCCCAGAGGGTGTGTGACCACCCCTGGATACCCAGCCACCGGTGGCTCCAGGCTGTAGGTTCCCAAGGGCTGTGCAGACCCTCCAGTGAATAAACATCTCTCATCAGTGCCCTGGAGACTGGGGAGCTGTGAGCACACGGCCAGCAGTGCTCCACCTCTGTGTAACAGGGAAGGCATGTCCCAAACACCTGGCAAACCCCAAGGAAAAGCATTGGGAACTGAGCAGTGCATGCAGAAACCCTTCCTGCCACGGGAAAGGAGCAACAACACTGAGAGATGAGTCTCTACCACTATGTCATGGATGCTGCCTTTTCCTTACAAGGAGGGGTATGTCTGCCCAGGAGGGAACTTCAAGAAAACACTGATAACAAGATAGCTCCCTCCCTCTCCACTAGCATCTTCCTAGGAAGTGGCAATTGGCTCTGCAGCCAATTCAGTACTTAATTGGCATGGGGAGATATCAGAGAGAGAAACAGTGGCTGTACAGTGAAGTTGTTGGAAACCCTTTGAAGATAAACCTCAAAAAGAACAACAGTCCAGAAAACAAAACCACCTAAAGAGGAGCGAAGGGAAAGGTTCCAAGCAATTTCCATATTATTTTTCATTGTTAACTAAAAACATCCCAGAGCCAGAACTTTTGAGCTATTTACTCAGCTGCAAGGAGAGCTGGTCCAAGTAAAGATTGCACCACAGGGGCATGCACCGGGCACTCGGGTAAGCCCAGGAAGGCAGTGCCATCTGCAGGGCTCGGAAAGCACTCACCACTCTCCTTTTCTTTGGAAAAGCGGTGAAACTGTTCCTGCCGTGGAGGAGTGGTGAAAGAGCACTCCCCCTATGCACAGTGAGGGCTGCCCAGCGAGGAAAATAGGTCACATCTTCTGCAGGGAATTACTACAGCTGATAAAGGCTCTTTCAGCAGCAGAAACAAGGTAAGAGAGAAGCAAGAGAGATTTCAAAGCACTGAAGTGAGAGGAATGAGTTAATTTTGATCTCAGATCATCTGGTAAGTCACATCATCAGCACCTAGGGAAGGCAGGACGTGGCACTCGTATATTAAAAAGGGGGGAAACTTCTCTGGGGTTGGAGCAACAAGGATCTGGAATGGCCTCCCAGGGAGGGTCAAATCAGAAACCTCCAGGACAAGGGACTGCAAAACACAGGGCTTGTACTAACAAAAAGCTTTCTTTGGTGACCCAAAATATCTTAATGAGTTCCCTACCTGTTTAGATGCAATGTTTGCATCATAGAACAAATTTGGGAGGAGAAGACATTTCCTGGAAAGGGGAGATTCACTTCCTAGGCGGTGTTAGTGCTGGAAAACTACTGGCTACAGTGTTTCTGTGAGCACTGACTAGGAAATGTTTACTGACATGCTTTTTTCCTGCACTAACACACAGCTTTAAAATATTTGTCTTCCACCAGGCTTTTGTTCCAACTTAATTACCAAACAGTTTTTCAGCCTGCAGTGTATTTAGAGCCTAACCCCCAAAGAATACGTCTTCTGTTTCTTTCCCATCTTAATAGAAAAATAGAGAAAAAAATATATCTGCTGCCGTGTTGTTATCAGGAAAATATATATATATATTCATTCTGTATCTACTGTCCACTGTCCTGTTCAATTTTGCATTTCAGCTTTTCGTTGCTCTTCAGGGAATGTCTGAGATTCAGAGATCTTGGAATAGTGAATCAGGGCAGGGAAACATTTCAGTACACAAATTCACCCAGCTGAAAGCGGTGCCAAGATTACAGATTGAGCCAGAGGGCTGGAACAGTCAGTGTTCTCCAACTGCAAGGGCTTGAAAAAGACTTCTCTATTAATTGCATAAGATAAGTACATTATGCTTGGAACCACACTGGGCTGTCCACCAGGCAGGTTACTGAATAACTGGTAAGAAAAATGAACCACAAACCTCCCATCATTCAAAGCTTTGCCCATTCATAAGAGCCAGCCCAACATTTTTTAATATACTTCTGTGCAAAAACAATTTACTGTTAACTGAAGAACAGGGGCTTAGCTGAAAGCCAACAATGAAACAGGTGTATTGCCGTGCTGTGCACCAACATTCCACGGCAACACGAGGTTATTAATTCTAGCCTACCAAGCTCTTTGAATTTGCAGAAAACCATTGCCTGGGAGTGCTATTATTTTCCTGAAATCAGCATCTGTTGTTTTCAGTGTGAGCTATTCACTGTCAGAAACGGCATCTGAGCATCCCTGCTCTCTGTTTCTGCGAGAATCACCGCCTCCACGATAACATTTGCTCACTCCCAGCTCCAGCGCAACTGTGGCAGTGAGAGGTCAATACCCTGCCATAACATAGCATCCCATTACCTGTGAGTCATGCCAGGAGGTGCAAATTACAGCTGGCCCCTCACTCGTGCTTGACTAAACACAGCCTCCTGAAAGCGAATTTCGGTGGGCCGGGAGCAGCGAGCTCGACACGCCTTGCTGCGATTGCCTCTTGCTTATCTCCACGGGCAATTAACAGCATCCCCCTTGAGTGATGGGTTCTTGATGGGCTGGGAGGATGTGCTCTTCAGCACTGCACAGCAGCTGAGATTTAATTACACGGCCAGATCGCTGCTTCCCCAGCCCTGGCACTCAGGTGAGGGCTGGGGACAGAGGAAGGTGAGTGACAGAAAGCTGCCTGTGCTCCTGCTGCCCGTTCCCAGCATCCCACTGAAACACTGACCTCCCTTCCCATGCTGCAGTCCGTCTCTCCTGCAAAATGGGAAGGAAACGTGGGCTGCAGATGATTTCAGAAAGGCTTTTAAGGCACGAAAGTGCCCATGGAAAGCGCTGCTGGAAACCTTTGCACTCAGAATCCTTGGAAATCAGACCCAGGCAGACACACAATTGTCTCCTGAGAAGCACATGAAACACCAATGACTCCAGCCTTATGGTGAGAGACAATCACCCAGGACATCCACAGGTAAAAGCTGTTCATTACAAATTTCAGTGGTCAATGCCCAAACCCTCCTCCCACAGAGCTCCATGAGCAGTCAGCAAGCACGACAGACTGAGAGGACAGGACTGGAATTCAATTTTCACAGGGGCAACATGAAGTTAAAGTGTTCTGGAGGCTCTTTCTTATAAAATAAAAACTTAAAACTTAAAGAAAAAATAAGTATCATGGAATAATGGAATAGGAAACAAAACAAAACAAACAAAAAAAAACACACACACACAAAAAAAAAAAAAATCTGGAAAAACAAGAGCTCTGTGCTAACTGCAAATATTTACCACTAGCAAGAGACTTTTCCATGCTGATTACATTAGCAATGACCATTATATTAGCACAGCAAAATGTCAGAATTATTATTACTTTATTTAATTATGTTACTATTGCAGATGTAGAGGGAAAACTTAATACTCTACTGCCCAAAAAGAACATATAGATTCTATGACAAGATCACAAACATTCTACTGTGTATTGGGAATATCAGATATTGTAAAAAGAAGGCTGATGGGGGGAAGGCAAGGAGGAGGAAGATGGAACTAAATTAGAATTAGGTTAAAATGTATTAATCAATATTGGAAAACAATCTTGGAGCTGTAATACCTCCTCATATTAACAGTTTTCAGGGTTACTATTTTGCCCAGCCTCAGGCAGCACTGATGAAAGGAAAAGTGGCTATTAAAAGAAAAAAGGCAAAGGAATTCCATTCAACACTTGGTCAGAGTGTAAGGAAAATGACAGGAAACATCCTGGGAGTCATGCCCAGCAACAGAAGAGCTGAAAGGGAGGCAGGCACGGCCTCACATGAACATCCACCTGCTTGGCTCTGTTCTGTGAACACTGCTGGGAATGTTCTCCACAAGCACACTCAGGCAGCAGCCACTCACCCCACAGTAACATTTTGAGATGCCCTGCACATTCTGTACCCTCTGTCCATAGGGTTGTCAAGAGAGAAAGGAACACAGAAAAAAACAACCTCCCAGAATTTGGCCCTGAATGGCAATATATTAAAAAATAAACAGATTGTTTTGACAGGTGTCCTGTAATCCAGCAGTAGATAAAAGCTTGATTCTGTTTCCAGTTGCACAAAAGTAATGCTTTTGGTGTTTGTGGAGTAACAAGGGTCTTAAGCTCACAGACTCAAATGAAAGATTCAGCCCAGAATCCATAGTAGTTTTATCAAAGGAAGGGGAAAGGAGGGGAAAAATCATGACCAAGAAGTTGTATTCACACTTTGAAGATGCTGTGTGAAAGTGAAATAAAATTCATGAGGAAAAGACAAACTGTAGACAAGAGGGAGAGAACTGACCAACAATACCCACTTCATCAAAATGCCTTCTCTGCATGCCAAGAGAATAGTTTGCCTGAAATTCCCTTAGTTTACTGTACTAGGAAGAAAATCACCACAGTGGTCAGATCTGCAAGGGGATGGACCTGGAGCCAGGATCTGAAACAGCCCTTTTTGAAGCCCTGTGCTGTGCTAGAGAGCTGTGTCCTCTCTGGTCCCTGTGCAGGCCCCTCCATTCCTCACTACTCCTTGAGCTGGTGGCTGCACTTGCACCTGAAACACTCAACAAAAAACAGGCAAAATCACAGCAAGAATGCAAAGTCATGCAAAGTGATCAAATATGGATAAAGTCCAAGAACAACATTTGGTCTAAAAAGTGGTATTTTTTTCCCTCTTGAAGGGAGGACTGGACAAAACTCTCACAAGCACCCTTGCTGCCCATAACACCCATCCTTAACAGAAAGCCCTGTTCAATTCATGCCATGTATTGTCACTGGAGGATCCAAGTTAGATCTCAGCTCTTGTCTTCCCCAGAAGCTCAATAATTATCTTGTGACTGATTTTTACATGCACTGAGTTCCCTGACAGTAGATCAGGAAACCTGTAAGCAGCTCAGAGTGGTTTCTCCTGCATGAAGCCACATCCTTATTACCAGAATGACTGAACCAGTTGGGTCACATGAAGTGCAGCACACTTTTGCTAATTCCTTGGAACAGACCCATGAAACCAACACAAACAGTTGCTTCTTCCTTAAAGCTGAGCTGAGCTTTGCACCTCTTCTTCCTGTTGCCCAAACAGTGTGGGCAAATGACTGCCAAGCTGCTCAACACAGCTTAAGTCAAACCCTTTTCTTCCAAATTTAAAAGGCCCTTCACTGATCCTCAGAGCTGAGCCTGAAGAAGACCACCAGAGACTGGCCACAAACTGGGTGTGACACCATTCCCCACCACTCTGGTCCCAGACATCCAGTCAGGCTTTCAAGCAGCAAACCATGCACCTGCCAAAGCCATGAGCAGCCAGGAGAATTCCATGTGACACGGTGTTAAAGGTGTTACTAAAGTGTAGGTAAATAACATCCACAAACTGAGCTGCAGAAGTCAACCCTCTGCTTTTTTGGCCAACACTCCCATTCACAGCTTTGTTGAGATTATAGATTTCACTGTATTTATAGACTAAAGCTGTCATTTCTTTGTAAAAATGAATTAAACACCCGCTTTATTTCAGTACACATATAACACAATGACCCAGAAGAATCAGAAGTATCTTAGCCATTAGTTACTCTGTTTTTGCTGTATCTCACACTTCAGAATCATGTAGATCTTCATCATTCAAGGCTTGGGGTTTTTAAAAGATAAATTGCATATGTTGTTTGTCATACCAAACTAGAAACAGAGAAAAAAAATACCGACATGAAAAAGCTAAGCAATATGACTCATGACAGATACCAGATGAAGCCTTATCACACTGGTTTAGCACTGTGGTAAACACAGTGACAGCTGTAGAGACTCTCCTGATCCATATTTATGTCAGCAATATCCAGACAGAATGGAACATATGCAGTTTTTGAGCTGAAATTTTCAGCCAGCCTCCTCCCAGCTGCCTTTAACTGGATCCAGAATTAAGAGTTGTCAGACATGGTGCACAGGAAATTCACTCTTCTGAAGGTGTGCTAACACTAAAGCAAGATTACAAGCTTCTAAATGGCTTAAAGGTGCATTTATGGGCTGTTTCCTATATATCAAAATACTTGGGAAGGCCTCTCCCCCTGCATGGTGGCTCACACAAACACTAACACACCTAAGCAAATTTACTTTCAGGACTAGTTCTAATAAAGCCAATAATGCACTCAAATTCCCAGCAGTGCTCTCATTTACAGGATCATAAGCTTCAAGAGCCTTTTAATTTTTTAACAGGGGGGGATGAAAATCAAGAAAAGTAGATTTCCCTAGAGCTGCTTACCTTAGCCCTGGAATTGAACATGGAAACAGAGAAAAACCAGTACGAGATCCAGGGTCAAAAGCTGACCCTCACTGCTTGCTGAAATCACCCAAGTACACCAAGGTCGACTGTTCATGCTGAGAAACAACCATGTATGAGGAGAAGACAACTATTTTTGCCACTTTTGTCTGGATGAACAACCAGGTCCTGAAAGAGAGTCTCCAAAAAACAGTCCCTAACAAAGAACATGCAAACCTCACTCTGCAGAAACCTGCCATTAATTTAGCAGTGCTGATGGCTAACAGTCTCATCACCAGCACCCAGACCAGAGAAATGTACACCCAACATTTACTTTTTCAGAAATGTCAGAGTTTGAGGGCTCTGCATGGGACATATGCACATGCTTTGCTTTGTTGTAGGCTTTTCACTGCTGCACCGGGCAGAGGCAGGAAAAAAGGAACACAAATCCACATCACCACTTCTCCAGCAAGCTCTTGGCATAAGAGCTACTTGGGCTACAAATCAACTTGCCATCTGGCCAAGCAGGAGATGAGAAACAATGCAGAGATAAAGGAGTAGTAGATGTTTTCAAACTCATGTGCAGATTTTTGAAGTTTGCATCCTCTGGATAACCAGCTAGTTTTCTCACTTTCTTCACAGTCCTTAGCAAACTGGGCCCTTGCATTCTAGCAGAATCCCCATGGGCATCCTTGTCACTCCTCCAAGGGATGAATGAGCCCAGGGCAAGGCCATCTCCCTTCTCACTATGGAGTAACTGGAAAATCTCACTTTGCATGAACATTGTGGGTAATCTGGAAATCTAATAGTTATATCTTTAATAAGCATCAAAGGCCCCCACAGATGTTGGAGGCCATCAATCCCGGCCACATAACAGGACTATTCTCCAGGTGTAATGCAATGACCAGGAAACTTAAACCCCACAGCTGACAGTGGTGGACTCTGAGGGGTTAGGCACTGACCAAACAGTGCAGAGGAAACACAAAAAAATTATGCATAGTTCATAGATCACTTAATCTACTTGAAATGCCAGCTTGTGATCCAGCACCACTTGGCTGCCTTTAAAAGCCAAGCTATGTAGGATCTGAAGGCATTGTCCTCCCATGCCTACAGGTGGGTTGTGCACACACAGCACCCTGACACTGTCTCTGCACATGGAAAAATTCAGAGGCTGCTTTCTCATGTGTGCACAGTCAAATGTGTCCTACCAACAGCTTGCAGACCTGCTTTTTTTTACTTGCTCCTAGTTTATCTATTTCACCTTCAGAGCCTGCAGCTAATGAGCTGTGCCACTCATCACAGAAACACTCTCCTGTGGGGCATTAAAATCACCCACAGGCAGTCTCTCAACAGCTTCCTGTAGGGTCTGAAACCACCACAGATGTCTGAAGACACAAGATTTGATTCCAGATTCATTCACACTAGATCTACTCTATTTAAATTAAGTTTACTGGTGTTGATGAAGTGTTGTTCCAGATTCACTTGGTGCACAAAGTGAAGTTTTTCACGTAGTGATTCATACTGAATGAGTCCACTTAGCTATGAAAACATCTATTTTAAATTACTAATTTCCATGACAAATTAAAAGCTGTTCATTGTACAACATCTAGGCTGAAGAATCATCAGCTGTCTTAGGCATCATAGCAGAAGCCTGCTTTTAAGAGCCATCTTCCTTAGACTGGCATGGCAGGACACCAGGAGAGAGCCTCACCCATGAGAGGCTGCCTCCACTATGAGATGTTTGAAATTAATAACTTTTCACTGTAAAGGTTTAAACTCTTTTTGACTGACCATAAGCAATGTCCGTCATCTCCTGCAGCTGCAGAATTCCCCCTCAGGACTGAGGTGCTACCAGGGAATCCAGCAAGTTGGACCACAAAGGTCAGATGCTCAGCTGGCATAAATCACAGCTCAGCTAACTTCCATGGAAGTGCAGGTGAAGATCTTGTTGGAAGAGATGTCTTTAGCATTGCAAAGAGTGGTGCTCAGGAACAGGAGTGTCAGCTGGCTAAAAACAAATTTCTTCCACTGCTGTATGCCTCAGCAGCTGATGGCAAAGCAGACAGTGACTGGCACGGCCATGCTCTGCTTTCAGAAAGGAGTTTTGCTTGAGACCACCTCCTGCTGAGTGGCAGTTTGTAATTTACCTCCTCCAGCTTCTGGGGTGGCAGAGGAACAGCAGCAGAGCAGCAAATGAGCACACACACAAGTTTATGAGATTTATTTGCTTGAGAAGAGCACAAACAGGCCTAAATAAGGGGGCCAAAGCTGCCTTTAACCGAGCTCAACTCTACCTGATTTCTGCAGGATCTTTCAGGATCCCTGCCTGTCTGTGTGCTGCCACCAACACCAACACCAGCCCAGTCCCTGGGTCACCCTCCCCTCCCTTGCACCTGGCAATGGGGAGGCAGATCCACAGGAGATGCATCTGAGATCCCATATCACTTTGCAGGCACCATTTCCACAAGACACCACCATTCCTATTAAATAATCTTGCTTTAAAATTACTACAAAGTAGTGGTGTTTGGCCAGGAATTCTGTGGAGCCAGCTAGAAAAGCCTGAGATTTTAATAGTGGGTGTCAGGGGACTTTCTGAAAATCAGAAAATCAGCCCTTTTGAACATGTCAAACCGAGCACCCAGAATTTAGAGCACTTAGTATTTATCAGCCACTTTAAAATGCTGGCCCTTGATTATGAAGGAGTACAGCTGTACAAGAAGAGACAGAAGCTCCTCATGGGAATCATTTGATCTTCAGACTAAAAAGGCAAGAGCCCAGCAATATTTACTTATTTGGCTTTTAAACAAAGTCAAGGGGGGAAAAGAAAGAGGCTGTGGCTAGCAGCAGCAAAGAATAAACTTCTCATTAGTGGGTTGTGCCAGATTCGTCATCTAAAAATAGTCTGTTCAGCAGCTTTTGAAAAAACTCCATCGTGTTTAATTGAGATGCCACACTATATGTAAAAAGCACAATCAGGAATATTATACCTCTCATCTGCAATAGCCATATTTCACATGTTGCTTGCTGGATCTGATCTAGGAGCAAAACGACTTTACAATATTAGAACTAATGGGCTATGCTGAGCACAGAATTAAGGGGTTTCTGCCACCCCCTTTTCTGCAAATGCCTCAATGAATTGGCACCAGTTAATTTACACAGTTAAAGAAGGAATAAAGTAATAGGCATAGAAGGTGACAAAACAAGAATCTTACAAGAGCACATGGCAGTGATTTAGTAAATCCAGCTTTGTACCTATAAAATCCAAATGAAGAAACCTTCCATTTTCTTTCCTGAAGCTACTCCAGTGGAGAGTAACACAGCCCTTCTCCAGCTCTTAAAGGTGAAAATTGCTGCTGGACCTGGTTGTTTCTGTGTTAAAGTCATTTGTAAATGATGATTTCATTTGTGGGCACAGAGGTTGATGCTGTAAAATAAATAAAAATGCTCTTTAGCTGCACCTTTCTGAGGACTTCAATAGTTTGAATCACCAATGTCTCATCCATTCAAGAAAAACTGTAGGCTATATTTCAGCTGAGCTGTCTTTTGCTGACATTCCCCAGCTGAAGGTTCTAATGGACCAAGTGGAGGGAATTTTCATACATTTGTTGTCAGAGTGAGCTTTTGTATAGAGGGTTTTGGGATGCCACATAAATATTGCAGGTTCTTATTGATTTGTAGCACAGGAACAATTCATGCAGAGGGCAAAGCAAGTCCCTTTACACCAATAAAGCCTGGCATTGTTCGAAGCTGGATTAAAGCGGAGTCACTGAAAAGTGGAAAAGCTATTTCATTCTTTACTGATAAAAACAGCTTAAGGAAATTATCTGTTTTATCGTGCATCCACACCAGCCTGAATCACCAGCAACTCTGTCAGCATGCATTCAGGATGACTCTGCACATCCCAGCTAGAGGTGTCTGTGACAGGGACACTCTGTGGCTCTGAGGAGAGGCACTGCCTGATGCACCCTTGGGATACTCTCCATGGTCATTTCTGTACAGTGACCATTTCCCAGCCTTCATTTTCCCAGTAGTCCTGTGACTGACTAACAAAGAGTATTCTGTTAGGCTAATGAACAAGGAACATTATTAGTTGGTGGAGTAGCAGCTTTGCTAGGGGAACTTCCTAAGAGGATCCCTCTCCTGTATCCCTTGCCCATGAGGTTTCCTACAAGAAATGGCAGTATGGTCCATTACAAACATACATCAGCCATGCCAGAATTTCTCAGCTAATCAAATTAATCTCTTCTTAGAACAACTAAAGCATCTTCACAAGAGTATTTGCATTCTCAGTAAAACCTGAGCAACTTCAGATGTCTGGAGCTTATGTGATTTTATAGGCATTCCTCAGGTGACTTGTATCATCAGGCTTTATCATGAAGAGGGAAAAAAATCTATATTCTTTTGTAAATTTTAACAACAAGGGTGGCCTGGGACAAGTAACAGTTGAAAGGAAATAGGGGAAGGGGATATAAGAGAATACTTGATAAACAACCCAAATACATTTGTGCAATTGTTGAGCTTCAGAAATGTCTTCTATGTCCTCTTAACTTTTGTAACACTCAGGAAATCAGATTTACCCCTGCTATACACCACACCAGGTGAAGCACTATCCACAGGAGAGGAGATAGGGCTCTACCAAAGGCAAGGACATGTAACATCCCACAGCAGCAAAGCATTTGGTAAACATTTGTAGGAGTGCTTTCTCATGTGGACATTGACCAGAATGGGGTTTATAATGCCAGGCTGATTTCTGGCATGGCACCAAGCTGGCACATCTCCCAGTTCTGTTCAATCTGGATCTTTATTAGGCTGTAGATGTACTGTAATTAGCCATTATACAAGATACTATCTTGTTAAATCCCCCAGTCCCCCTTTTCTGTGTTTCTTGATGTTTCTTCTGCCCAAATGAGCATCCTTTTGGTAGCCACCCAAACAGGGTTGACACCCAGCTTGTTGCTTGGAGACCTGGGATGGAGTCTCTGCACCATCCCTGCTCTGCCTGTGCTCAGGCCCCCTCATTCCACTGCACAGAGGACATTCACAGCACTGCAACATCTGCCTTAGCTTGGGTGGGGAGGACCAGTTTAACTAAAGCACAGTTAAACATTGAGATTCTTTGTCAAATAAGCTGCAAGGGAAAAAAAAACCCAAATCTTTTCTCCTTTACTTACACAGAGATACGACCACAGAGCAAGATTTTACTGTGGAGGTACTGATGGAAATTTGAAGACCCCTTGAAACAATCACTACCCATAACTAGGGATAGTTGGAGGCTAAAATTAATTATTCCCTAAGTGTCACACTTTTTTTTTTTTTTTTTTTTTTTTTAAGTCTCCACGCCTGAATGTGCTGAAACCAAAATTTTTATAAGAACATAGAGCCTTTCATACCAGAGACTGAACCATTCCCCACCATGTAATTACCACACAGTGCAAGAGTCACCAGGCTCAGGGAGGCCACCACCACTTGTTGCTGACCCTCTCCAGCTGCTCTTACCCAAAGCCCAGCTTAGAACAGGTTCTGCACTGCTTTTCCTTGCAGGAAAGAGATGCCAAAACTGTTCTAGTCTGGGCTTGAACATGCATGAAAATTAATTCTGTAAAAAAAAAAAAAATTAAAACCCCCCAAGAATTAAGCTGCCAAACAAATGCCCACCTTACTGGGCAAGTTGTACATCAAATATATTTTAGGATGCTGGCAGAATTTCAGGGTCAAAGTGTATCCTTTTTGCAATTCACTTGGATATGTTTCAGCCACCATTAAAACAGAGAGGCAGGCACACACTCTCTTAAAGTCAAGCATTTGGAAGACTCTGATATTTATTAAAAACACACCCCATTGTAAATTCTCCTTGCTACAACTTTCTGTGTGTGCTGGTAAGAGGAAGAATAAGCAGTAACAGACAATGGGCAAAGCATTTTGGAGAAGTGCCAATCAGAGGCTTTACACCTCTGGTATTTTTTCAGTGTTTTAATACAACTGATGTCTAATGACCTTCAGAGAGAGCACTCCAAGAACACGGTCTCATTGCCCTCATATACCACATTTAAATACAAACATGCCAAAAGAATTATAATTACAATATTGCAGAATAGTGTTTTCAGAAATAACCAGATTTACTATTCTGTTCTGAGGACATGTGTAGAGAAATGAGCTAACTATATACCCACCCATCTGAATGCTGACTATGGAGTTTATGCATCCTGGTTGCAAAAATCATAAATAGAACAGGAAGGTGAATCAGAGGGTACAGCTTTATGGCTATAATTTTGCTTCCTTCTTCAGATCAGATGGCTGAGCTAGAAGAATTAAAGCCCATCAGACATCACACCATATGTCTGCTCAAAATGTTCAATAAGGATAATACCCTACATATGGTGAACCAAATATTTAAAGGAAGACTTCTTTAGGTTACTCTTTCTTATGCACATAACCACGTTAAGGAGCAGATTTGAAGAACAAATCCCAGTTTAAAGGATTCCTGATTTAAATGCTTAACAATACAGCTGAAAAATTTTATCTTCTTGGGTTGCGTTTAACTGGTTTCATTTAACTTCACAGCTCATGTTTGCTTTCACCTGAATTTAAAAAAAAATGTTAGGAGCATAAGAAAAAAATCACTAGTTTTGCTGTCTCTGTGATTCACTCAGGAGAAAGCACACAGCAAAATCAGATTCACCAGTAGGCTGAGATTGCTGGTTACTTGACAGGTGGGTTTATTACCAGACATAGCAATTTACAGACACAACCTGACATTTTAAAATGCCTGTTCTCATACTGCTGTAAATTTTTCACTGCAACTTACATTACATTTAGGAAACAATTCAGAAAGGTCTAAAAATCACCTGACTCCAGCTGCTTCAATATCCCTTAAATCAAGACTATTTCATGTTAAGCAAAGCACCAATGAATCTCAAGAGTTGGTATTTTAAGAAGGAGCAGTTTCTCTTATGCCCTATGGAAAGGAGGGAAGGAAGCAGGCTGCAGACTTTCCTCCCAGCTCTCAGTTCCTTGGGTCTCTGCATAGAAACCATTGCAGATCTCAGTCACCCTGAAAGTACCAGGGGTGAAATCTCAGCATCAGCACTGACTGCAGCGGTGCAGGATTCCACACCAAGGAATGCCAGAGAGGAATGGGGGTGATAGCTAGATGTTCCTTGGTGGAAGAACATAAGTATACCATTATTTGGGGGTAAAAAAAAGGCTGGGGATTCATGAATGAGTCTGTACCTTTTATTGCATTACTCAATCACTTATTATATTAACTATTATTTGCATTATATTCATAGTTTACTGACATACTAATACCATCCTTCTGCATTCATCTCCAATTTCTGGCCTACAAAATACTACCAGGAATTGGTGCAAGAGATGGCAAGATAAGACATTTTCATTTTGTAGTTTTGGATCACTGCACACATTGTCTTGTCCTCTCCTGAGGACAAAGGTGCTCAGAAAACATCCTAAGCTGGGGGAGTGGTAAGACAGTTTTCATTTGCACAGCACCCAGTGAAACAAGGCCGTGATGCTTGGAAGGGTTTGTAAGGCACAGAGACCACAATTACTGCCCAGTTAATTTTATTAGGAGCTTTACAGGAGCCAGCACTGCTTGCCTCACTTGGCATAAGCAAGCACATTATTGAACACAGAAGGAGTATCTGCTACACCCATCACCTGCCTTGGTCACTGCAAGGCACCTCCTGGCTGGCCCTGGGACAGGGGGAGGCAGAGGAGCTCCCCAGGCTTGAGGAGAGGCTGAAGGACTCCTCTGAACCCCGGGCAATCCTAGACCTGCAGCTGTAATTCTACTACAGGCTCCCATCAAGATCAAGGAGATCAGTTCACATCTCTTTTTCCCCTCTATAAACCCATGAGAGCATTTCCCTTCTCCCATGCACTTTCTACCTCACCTGCTTCACAACTCTGATTGCTCAGAAAAGGGAAACCCCTCAATGTGAGAGTTGTAGCACCACTGAATCCAAGCTGTGACTGGTTCTCTAGGTGATACTTTAAGACAAATACCAATACAAATCTTTGCTAACAATTGGCTGGCTGAACAACTCCCCTCCAGCCAAGTAGCAGGAATATGCTGCAGATATTCCCCAGTGCTCCCTAGACTTCCCTGGCAAGGTCAGAGAAATTGAAATACTCTAAGCAGAAAGCAACAATTTTTATTTCAACGTAAAAGCCAAGATGCCAAAATTTGCCTTCCTGCCAAATGAAGAAGAGATACATTTGCACATTCTTCTAAAAGAACATGTATGAAGATCTGCAGTGTGCAAAGTCCCAAGGACTGCAAATTATAAGGCATTTTTTTCCTTTTCTTGCTTTCCCTTCATCTGAAAAAAAAAAGGTCTTTAACACAAGTTCTTTGCAGCAGAGGTCAGTGCGTAAAACATTGCTTTCTGCCGCAGACCCAAGAGTCCCCAGCAAGGAGATCCTAGAAATAAATATGCCTCTGCAAAATCCTCCAGCTTTGATAAAATAACATTTTGACTGAATAGCTATTTTACCTACAGTGTTCCCTCTAACTTCATTCCAACTACAATTAAGTTAAGATACACTGCATCTCCAATCCTTTCTCCTCTTCTGTAACCATCCTAGAGGATTAAAAACAAAAGACACAGCTTTTTTTTTTCTTTTGCAGAACACTATTAAATCTTCATTCTCACTTTACAGTACAGTTAGAAGCAATTTTATTAAACTATTTATGATTGTGGAGGGCATAATATGAAAATGATCCATGTCTCCTTTTTCTACTGATTCATAATATGAGAACAGGACTTTGAGCAATGAAATTACCAGCATGCCAGTGTCAAATAAATGAAAGATGCCACTTCACACAGCACGTGGGCATCTTATGGAATTTGCTATTGCAAAATGTCTAAATGTCAGGCAGGACTGAATGGAAATGCAATTGCACAGCTCAGTTATGAATGGTAAGAGTGCTGCACATGGAGATGCCATTCCTGCACTGAGATACTCATTTTTTTTTCCTGGCTGTAAGGGTAGAAGGCAGACCTGCAGTCCTCATCCATTCCTACAGCAGAATGGCCATCATGGCATCCTTAGAAAATTTCCCCAGCCTAAGGTGACATTGTTTCAAGCATGTGCCATTTTCCTCCTCACCATTTCCAAGGTGTAAAATTGGACTTGTGTGGCCTGATTCCAGAGCTCCTATCTTGGAATGCTTATTACACCGGATAGCAGCACTGTACAGCAAGCAGCATGCCAGTTGGTAATGAGCAATGAATGTGCAATCAAATCTGGACAAGAGGGAGTTTTGCAAGCCTGTAAACCTCAGTATATTTAACAAACAGAAGCAAATTCACAATCAGAAATGCAAGACAATCTAAGGCACCATTTCCTAATTTCACATGAAAGTAGATGCTCTTGTTCCCTAGGTACACCCCTGAGTCTTCAGACTGGGAAGATGAGGCCAGGATGGTATTTGAACAGATTTTGAAGTGGTTTCATGTCCACTGTGTTACAGTGCAGGTCACAGGCACAAGCTGGACACACAGAATGGCATATGCTGCTGCAATAGACAATGCACCAGACAGACAGGATGAAATCAGTGCTTCTAACTCTTTTTAAAATTCTTGGAGTACTTTGCTTTCCCTGAAACGCGGAAAGGAGAAATGATCTAGTTGATTTCCTCTTGTACATTTGATTACAAAGGATGTAATTTACTTCCTTCAGAAATAGCTATGAGGAGTGTTAAAGAGGCTCAAAACTTCAGGACAGAAGCCACAGCACCATCTGGGCTGTGAATTTAGGGACAACAGCCCCCCTGGATGGCAGCTGCAGTGAAATGAAGAATCATTATGGTTGTTACACAGCTCTTTACAATTTCTTCTCTACTGCTGATTGCTCAGGAACCCACTGAAGACAAGGTGGCAAGCTGAAGTTTTCACCATGCTCTCTGCAACAGGGGAGGGACAGGGAGCTTTATGGTCTATGCTGACAAAACTCAGAAGGACAAACAGACACCAGAAAGTGTGTGAATCTCCAAAAGAGGGAATCCCTCCATTTTGCTCCAATTTATTGGTATCTAATAGAAACCGGGAAAACAAATGCAACTAGTTCAGGTGAAAATCAAGCACACAAAGCTTTCTTCATTACTTTAAACATATTAGATGTGTTCAGCTTCCATTCCATATTAGATATTTTAGGGATTTGCACTCTGGAGAAAAAACATAATGATTTCCTGCAGGATACAAGCCAATGGGCTTACATTTCACAGGAAAAAAAAATCCCAACGAAACAAAACAAAACAAATTATGAACCTGATAACACAATGTTCACGTGGTAATACTTTGATTTTTATGTTTTTTGCCTTCATTGCGTTTTTGTTAACATGTATTCATGCATACTAAAGATTACCTAAAAGTCATTTGGCAAAGATAACACACAGTAGGATTTGGGAATGTGAAATCAGATAATCCCATCAGCTTTGTATTTAGTACTCAGCTAGAAAAAGGGACAAGATCTACCACATCCTTTCTTGTTTACCTAGTGTAATTGCTTTTGAGCTTTCTTGCAAGTGGATTTGCTGAGCAACATTGTTTTCTCTCCAGTAAGGTCGACTTTATCCCAATCCACAAAGTTCTATGACTACAGACAATAAGAAGGATAGACTAAGATAATCTTAAAGGCCAGTGTCTCTTCCATTTCATTCCCAGTACAAAAAAAAACCCCAAGTTTCTGACCATCTTCATAAATCACATGAGCAACATTTTTCTGAATAAATGCAAAATTGTGAGCCTATAGGCTCACAAGGCATTGTGCTGATGTCCTGCAATTAGGCCTCAGGAGAGTCAGCAGACAGGAGAAGAAAGGGAAGGAAAAAAAAAAAANCCCAAGAACCAAAAGACAAAGAGAAGTAGAGAAAAAGAAGGAAGAAACAGATACTGAAGTAAATTCCATGATAAATCATTCTGTCAAAAGCACCAAGTCTGGCAGCAATTTTGAGGTGACCATGGTCATAGATACCAGGAGCTTCTGACCATTTGTGATATGTCTGGCACAGGGACTGTCCTTTTTTAAATTTGGCAAGATCCAGCTTTGTCCAATGAATTGTTCTATGTTCAGCAGCAGAAGAGATTCCTCCTCCTCCAGCCAACTGCAAGGATGCCTCCAAGGATTACAATCCACCCCTACCAGACTGTGGGACTAGCTCAGGCAAAGGTACTCTCTTATGGACATTGCTGAAGCAAGTGGGAAGGTCCCAGACAGCAGCAGTTGGAAACATGCTGAGTGCATTTCAGGGCTATTCTGTCTGGAGAACAGCCAACTGAAAACAAATCACATGGGCATTTTATAGTAAAGCCACATCAGAAAGCTACCTAAAAGCTACATCTGGCTATATTTTCCCAGACAAGTAAACTGCATTTGTTCCTCAGGCTATTGCCCCTCAGGATTTTTCCCAAGGTTTTCAAATTACACGAGTAACTACATTCTTCCAAGTCTTTGCATGGTCTTTCTGAATAAAGCAGCTCTCAGAATTATCAAAGCAGATATATTCATGTACTGGGCCAGTTACCTTTCATTCCTAACAGTTCTCTACATACACAGAGAGGAAGACAGAGAAAGGGGAAAATAACAAAAAAAACACCCCAACTTTAAAAGGACAGAGAGATAGGCTCAATCCTTTATATCAAATCAAATCTGCTTTAGCAGGTCTTTTCTGAGCTCCCCTATCCTTATTGGCCATCACACTATTTTACAAAGCTGTCACCATATGTGAGATACTTTGCTGCAGGGAGGAAATTATCAAGATGAAAGAATTACTTACTCCACTTCCACCAACCTTGTGAATCATTCATGTTCCTTACCTGAATCACAGCCAACTGCAGTCTCTGTCACATTCTGGACCTAAGCCACGTACAGTGTAACATTTACCAATTATCATTCAAAATATTTTAATAATCCTCTTTCAAATACACACATTGTGTGCTGGCACACACCACAGGAAAAAACAGTTTTTGTACTCTTCAGTAGCTTGCTAAAGCCACAATTTTAGCTGAAAGCCAAACAGCTTTCTCTATGAGGCAAGGAGTGACTTTATTTATTATTTTTCAAAAGCTCTATCTAAGACTGAGACACATTTTCCCCTGGGCTTTAGTAACAGGTTTTAGATTCTCAAATGAAAACTGAAGCAGGTGAAATCCAGCAGTAAGGAAGCCTGTACCTATGATCAGACTAAGTCTTACCAAGGATGCCTATGTACCAACAAGCACTTGTCAGCCTAAATCTCATCTAAAGCTCCCAAATATTGCTGGGAATGCTCCAAGTTCACCTTGCAGTGACTATTTAAACTCCGTTTTCAGCAGAATCTGGATGAAGTTTTATGTTGTGTAACAGGAAAATCAGTGTTGTAGGATGCCACACACACCTCAGCGTGCCCCTTTAAAAACCAGGTGTCTATCCTCAGACCCATAATATTCTCTCTGCAAACAGACACTCCTTTGTGGCTAATTAAGATGTTTTATAGCAAAGTTGCTGTCACATTTACATGCCCCAGCAGGTCAGTTCTGCCCCCAGGCTTTCGTGTTGCTGGTGGCAGCCCAGGTCTCACCCAGGCAGGGGGAAGGCAGCACACACGGAGCTACCCAAACGTCTCCGGCAGTAATGGGATTACAGCGAGGATTGCTTTAAAGCCGTCATTTAAAGCCATTAAAAATAGGCACTTTGCTGTCAGATTATTAATCGCCTGTCATAATATTCTTAGAGGTGATTATAAAAAGTATATTTCTGTGCAGGCAGAACGCCCTCCTGTCAGACAGTGCGGGGAACGAAGAGGCAGCAGCAGGAAGAGTGGCACAGAAACACTGCCACCTCCTGATCCCCGGGAAGGCACTGCCAGGCACACACTCCCTGGGTGAAACCATAGTGTCAGAGAGGTCTTTCACTCACCTTTTGGGTATAGACACACACTGTTTGGCTAACACAGGATAATTCATTGAGCTGCACTAATCCACCTTTGATCCTGAGCTCTGTCAAGCCAGATCTCTTTTCTCTCAGGCACACGATTTGGGTGTTTCACTGCTATTCATTGCTGCTCCTGCCACCAACCATAAAAACAAAGCAAATTTAGTTCAGGGAGACCGCAGAGAGATGCACTGTGAAATGTTCCAGAGCCTAACATGTTTTCTTCACAGAGAACTTTGTTGCTAAATTTCACACAAAACCACAGGGCAAAGCAGCACATCCTGAGACAGTTCTGGGGACCAGAGCTGCTGAGGACCAAGCCACTGTGCCCAGCCCTGCCTGCCAAAAAGCTTTCACAGGCAGGTAGGGTTGGGCAGCTGTAACCATAAGGCATAAAAGAGTTTTGTTGTGAAAACTCAAGCATTTCACTCACTGGAAATGAATAATTTCTTTCATAGTCTTTGTGACTCAGTTAATAGCTTCTTTTCCTTCTGATTAATACCAATATGATCATGGTAAGGGCAAGAGTACATTTTATGCTTGGACTGGTTAATTTTCATGATTATTTTGCAAGGCATCAGGGTCTCCTACTGAGGCATCCATGTATTCATTACACTTCAGCAGCACGGAATGAAATTGTAAATGAACACTGCAAATCTGGGCATTCTGGTTGAGTGGGAATAAGAAATTGTGTCAATGGAACAAGTGATCTGTTCCAAATTTCTGGTTATGATATATGGGAGAAAATGTAAAATAAAGTAAGGGGTATTACAGACAACAGCTATCTTAAAACAGTATATCCTTGAAATGGAGAATAAAAGAAAGTTATTTGCTCACTTTAGGTAAGATTTCCACTCTATCAAATAAAGACTATGTTAAACTTTCAAAATTAGATTTAAATCAACACCACTGGTTCAGCTTCTGGAAGTCCACATATTTTTTATGTGCCTTGTCATGCCCCATTTGCACTGGAAGCTGCTCTCAAAAATTGCCCCTAACACCTCATCATGGGCCATAAATTTACCAAGAGTCTGATTGCCAAATATTCCCAAACATGCAGATCTGGCTCCTAGGAAAAATGGCAAGGTTAAAATGGTTTTTCAGGAGGACACTTTCCCTCCACTTGCAAGCAGACTGATTCAAACAGAATTTGGAAGAAAAATGAAGTTTGCTGATAGCAAACCAACCATTTGCTGCTTCAGTTAGGAAACCACCCCGAGGTGAGGGAATTCTACCTGCTCCAATGGACATATCCTGGCTGGGAAAGAGCTGCTGGAAGGGCTGGGCAGGAGGGGAGCACACCTGAGACCACCTGGGCAAAAGAGCCAGTGGCAAAGACCCTGCACTTGCTGCTCCTCACACCTCTGCATTTGCACCCAGAAAACCTGCCTCCATTCAAGGAAATCCAAGAAAAAGCCATCCCCAAGGTACATAGCTAGGGAACATCAGTGACTCCTGGGTGCTGAGGGATGTCTCTGCCCAGGATGAAAGCCACTCTCCAGATGGTTGTCACCTACAGGAGCCCTGGCTGTCACCTAAAGGAGCCCTGGTTGTTCCCTAAAGGAGCCCTGGCTGTCCCCTACAGGAGCCCTGGCCGTCCCCTACAGGAGCCCTGGCTGTCCCCTACAGGAGCCCTGGCTGTCCCCTAAAGGAGCCCTGGCTGTCACCTACAGGAGCCCTGGCTGTCCCCTAAAGGAGCCCTGGCTGTCACCTACAGGAGCCCTGGCTGTCCCCTAAAGGAGCCCTGGCTGTCCCCTAAAGGAGCCCACTCCTCATTTCTGGAGCAGCTGGTGAGAATGGCTGGCAAAGCCTCTTCCTCACTCCAAGAGGAAACATCAGGGCTTGAACTGTGTGAATGTATCATGCTTGTCTCTGGTGTTTCTCTACAGTCACATTTTACTTCAGGAAGCACACTATTTTTTGTTACTCTAGACTACAATTAGCTATAAAAAATGACATTTTTTAATCTCATCTTTTCTGTCATGTCTTAACCTCCCTAATACACATGTAATTCCTATCTCCCTCATGCACTTTGATTAACTTGTCTGGCACTGCAGCAACCACAGAGAATCCCCAGCTTTTTCCCTGTCCTGCAAACAACATCTGGAGCTCTGACACATCAGGGCTGCTGTATGAGTCTCCTCAAGCCCACCCTCAGATGGGGGCCCCCCATGAGGGGACAGATTTTGGTGCCATCACAAAGCTGTGCTGATCCCCTCCACCTCAGAGAAAAGACAATAATTTGCTGATGAACAGAAGCAGTGCTGTTACACCTGGTCCCTGTTATTAGTAATTTAGCAATCAAATGGAGCTCTGCTTGCCTTCTCCCTGAACATACCTAACAAACTGGAGTTCGAGTCCCTTCTGCACAGCTGTGATTTGAGGGATCACATCATGATCTTGCAGGTCAAACCACTTCCTTCATGGAAAAAGAATGTTAAGGTCTGTAAGCTTAGAGGGTTTAGGTTCTTAAAAAAAATCTTTGGGCTGCTGGGATGTGGCATAAGGACTTCCAGTGATGCTGGTCTTGAAATCAAATTCAAATTAACAATAATTGGCATTTGTGGTATTCATTTTTTCTAATACCAATGTAGTCAACACTGGGAGACACGTTCCAGACAAACAATAGGTTATTTGAGACAAAAAGAAGCATTTTTACAGATTTCTGTTGGTGAGGTTCCACACAGGATGAAATTCAGTAACTGCAGCTGCAGAGGGAGACAGTAAATGGTGTTTACTACCAGCTGCAGCAGCCATGCCCTCATATCACAGAAGCCCTAAAAGGTTTGGGTTGGAGGGAACCATTAAAGGTCACCCAGTCCAACCCCCCTGCCATGGGCAGGGACAAATGCACATGTACCCAAAAACACTTTCAGAGTGGAAATGAATTAGAACTGGGTGAATTAGTCTCTGTGAATAATTTAGCAGCTACATTTTACATTAATTGTTGAATAATTTATTCACAAATACATTTTCTCAATTATATGACCTCTGCTGCAAAGTAATGAATGTTATTTGGCAAATAATTTACTGTAGAATATTTATATGAACACATTAATTCTGTATAAATTTTGCTATTAGCCCATCACTTCCAAATTCACAGTTTGAGTGATCTCAGCAATAGACAGCAGCCATCTTTCATAAGTAGCTTCTATTGCCTGGTCTGGTTCATCCCAATTCAATGTCTCAGTACATATTCCAAAATATTTCAGTTTGTTCTGGACACATTCGTTCTAGATAAAGCCTGGAGACCTCCTGGAATAAACACAGTGATCTGCAGGAAGGTGCAGATACAGGAGCATAGACCAGGGAGGAGCAGCATATCTGAGAATTATTCAGAGGTTTTGAGGGGTTTTTGAAATGTATCTGTGAGAATTCAAAGTCTCACTGAGATTTGAAAGGACTAAACACATATTTCCAAGGCTCTTAAGAAAACCATAGCCTTTGCTGAAATACTTTTTATCTCTGTAGTACAATGATTTAAACTGTTCCTTATTTAAGCACCAGGGAAGCGGACTGGGCACAGCTGGAGTCAAAAAATGGGAAATACCCAGGCTGCTTCATAGATTTCATGTACCTTGGGCCTTTAGAAGAAGCAGGTGGGAAACTGGCTGCAGAAACATGAAACTGGCCTGAAATACATGTAATCAACAGAGCCTTGGGAACTTTTCTGAAAACAACGTTTGCTCTCTCTTCTTAGATATGAGCAACATACCAACTCACTGTCAAAGGGTTGTGCTGGATTTCACCCTGCCTTCAGGCCAGCACAGCAACGGAGAGGCTGCAAGGAGCTGCTCTGCACCTGCAAATGCAATGGAGGAGCATTAAAACACCTGGGAAAGTACTTGAAAGTTTGGTTCATTGATTTATGACAAACATATAAAAGTTAATTTCTTCCAGCCATGCTCTCATGGCTTTCAGTCCAGTAGTTCTCCTAGCCAAGAGCTCCAGAGGAACATGAGACACACAGGCACTCTGGCTGGAGGGCTCCAAAAGAGTATTTTGCTGCAATTTGCAGAAAAAGGCATTGCAGCAGCAATGCCAGGGACAAGTTCTGCAGGATTTCATCACCCTTTACTTGCCATTTTTAATGAAAAGCTGACATCTTAGAAAAAAATTACTGCTGAATTTGCTTAACCAAATTGACAGTTAAAAGCAAGTCCCCTGCTATTTTCAATCACACTGACAGATGATTTTTTTTTTTTTTGCTAGAAGAGGATAGCATATTTGACATAAATATTTAACAAAAAAAAATTCCTGTAAACATGAAGACTGACAAATTTGAGCTTCTTCTATTTTTAACCAAACAAACTACTTGTTGGCTTGTCACTGGGGGACTTGTGATTTCCCATGTTCATAAATCAATCAACCACCTGGGACAAAGAATATAAGCAAAGGGATTCACGTTCTTCCTTTCCAGCAGCATTACATGTGACTACTATGGAGCTCATGTGGGTTTGAAGCAATCTCCTTGGTGGCCTCCTCTTCTCTGCTGGGGAAGGAAACACAGGAAAATCCTCATCCTCTGTAATTGAATGCCACCACTGCAGGTTGGAACACCTCAGATTGCACCTCAGGTAAAGAGTATAAAGAAGAGAAACAGCACTGTGTACATTTGGGATGATTTCATCTCCTTCATCCAGAGAGTAAATGTTGACCAAGACAAGACCTTTATCCTGCAGGAATCATGTATATTCTCTGCCTTTCTTGTCACTTTTGCATGCTGTGTCCTGAACAGAGAAAACCAATCTTTCTTTCCCTGGATTTTGAGCTTCCCTTGTCCACAGTTTGAATAGAAACAACAGCCAAGACTGCTCAGGAACTGAAGAGCTTCTCCTACCTTGTTTCAATTTATTCTTTAGTTTGTTTGTTTTCCAAAAGTAGCTGCTTAAAATTATTTTTCACTTTCTTGTGGCAACCTTTTGATGAATCTGGAGGTTTGCTCATGCACACAAGAGAAACTGAGCCATAAAAGCTGTGGACTGTCATTGCAATTCAGGCTAAATGATTTCTCTTTTCTGTGAATCCCCTCCTATTCCAATAATAGTTCGTATAATTTATTCAAATACATATGTAAAAGAAAAGATTATCTGTCCCACATACACTCATAGACGGACTTGGCTGCAGGAGATGATTACCAGGTTGCAGCCAGCTCTGAACACAAACACCAGGCTGAAAACTTGGGGAGTCGCCTCCAGTACCATCCCTTATCCATATCCCTGGGTGTGTAATTAGATGACAGATCTTGATCTTCACACAACAGGAGTCAGGTTTATTTTTGATTCATTTTCTGTCCCATGCATTGTGTTTCTAGTATTTGTTATTTTGGTTTTAATACCTCGTGTCTATAATTCCCTTCTAAACAATTTATTGTGTAATTGATCTGCAGCTGGAGGAAACTGAGAAGGGACTGGGAGATTTGCCACGTTCATTTTACACCTGCTTGGTTGCACATACAGGGTGCCCCTTTTTCACGCTCATTCTCTGCATGTCTCTTTCAATTATAGGCAATCATCTTCAAAATATCATCTCTAAGTAGCTTCCCAAGGAGAGACTAGCTTCTTTTTCTTGCTTGCATTCATCTCTCCAAAAGATACCATTAATAGTGTCCCTTGGGATACTTCAGGATTACCTTAGGATGGTCTTCCCCCATTATTTTCATCTATTTTCTCTATCTCTTACTCCCAGTATTTGGCTTCTGTGTCATTCCCCAGAAAACATTTCTTTCTGAATTAAATAAAGCTCGCTCTCTTAGAAAATTTGCACCAGTGCAAAGACCACAAAAGAAGTGGTACTGTAAAGATACATAGATCTTGAGACACTCCAGTAAAAGGGGACACAATTCAGTGACAATTAATTTCTTACAGTTGTTTAGTTCCATTTTCTCCCAGTTATGGCTACAAATGATGGTGATCTCAGTTCTGGATCTGTGAACAGCTAATGAGTAGGAAGTCCTTAACTGAGGTTCTTGGCTGCATCACAGAACAGTCTTTTTTTACAAACCAGAAATGATAACCCAAAGGGTTGGGCATTGTTTTGGCTGGGTTTGCTTGACCTGGTTGTTGTCACTCTCACATGACCATGGACAGTGTAACATCATGTAACCTCTCAGTAACCAGAACATAGCTGATCTGCTGTAAGGAGCTGATCTGCTGTGAGAAGCCAAATTGTTTCATTTTGCCTCAACACTGGCTGTCAGAGGCGTGCGGAGGAGGGATTGCAGGTGTGCCACTTGCAGGAGCCAACCAGAAGAAGATGGGAGAAATCCCTGTCCATGGGGAGGCTTTGCCTGGCAACCATTCCACATTTCACATGGGGCAGGCAGTCAGCAGGAGAGCACCAAAGACCCTGTGCCCTCAAGACAGCACTCCCCATCCTGCTGGTGGTAATGCCTGCTTCTTCTCTCTCTGTCTCCCCTCTCCCTCTCTCTCTCCTTCTCCACCCATTCCTTTTCCATTTTCCTTCCTCTTTATCTGTCTTTTCTAGCCCTCTTTAGTAGGGCCAACTTCTTTTTTGTTGTTGTTCTTCATTACCAATAAATGATTCTCTACAAGGTTATCTTGGTTAATTTCATACTAGACCAGCTATTTTTAAAACAACTCATCACCATTCCCCACAGTTGAACATGACATCTGCTTTTTCACCAAATTCTGGGCTAGGAGCACCATTTAGTATACAGTCAGGATAACTCAGCCCTCATTTTTACTGTCTAGCTTTTTTTCAGCTTTGGTTTTTGAAGACCCTGAGGACAAATCTCTTGAGCAGCTTCCTGGGAAGGTCAGGATGCCCTTGGTCCCAGCTGGATTGACACAGGAGCCTTCAAAGCACTCAGCACCTATTTTCCTTTCCCATATTTGTCTACATCTTTCCTTGTTCTCCCGTAACTCTATCACCTGAGATGGTTTTGACACGCTCAATCTGATTTAGTTTCCTTGTATTTCCCCAGGGACTTGAATTGCTCTTCATGGCCCATTTAGTTTTCCTATAGAGGGAACACCACTTGGTGTATATGTAGTGTCCCCAGCCTCAGGAACAGGAAGAGGAGTATGGAGCAATTTCAAGGCTGCTCGACTTCTTTGGCCCTTACTTTGCTCCTTTCCATCCGTGCAGGATCCCCCACTAGACTGACAGAGTTCTGATGGAGCAGCTATGTGATTTCTCTCATTTCATCCACCCTTTCATTGTCTGCTTGAAAACATGGCCCAGACACAGCTTTTGCCCCTCATGCCCAGCAGTGAGATGTGATGCATTCTCAACTTGCAATCACAATCTCACCCTACAAAAATGAAAAGGAAAAAAGGAAGAGAGAAAGGAAAAAAAGTCTTCAGGCAAGTCTTCAGAGCATTGAGTCCTATAAAAAAGCAGGCTGTGTTTCTTAATCACCACCTGCTGCCTGCAAGAGCAGTATTTCCACTCTTAGGAATGACTTGTTTTGTTTCCCTTTATTCTGGCCAGCAAATGCTCAGCTGACAGGATAGCAGCACTTCCTCATTACCTTCAGGGAGACAGACAGGCACTACTCAAAGCAGTGAGAGCAAATCCTCTGCCCTTGTCCAAAAGCATTGAGATGAGAAATGCAGGCCCACAAATTCCCTCTGGGTTTTCAGATACATGCAGCTCCCCTTGTTCTGTGGTTTGGCCTTTTCCTCTCCACTCTGCCTGGTCTGCTGTGCATTTGCTGTGATGATACAGCAAACACCTGAAGCCCCACATGATACGTGGCATTAAAGAGCCTTATCTACAAATGCTCACGCTTTCCCAGATGAAATTTCCTGATCCAAGATGGAAAATCAGGTGCAGCCTTATAATAAATACCAAGCCAATAACTCTGGAGTGTTCCCAGTCAAGGGCAGTCCCTCACTGCTCTTCTGGGCTCCTTTGCCAACACCATAAACTGCCAATGAAGGAGCTGGATGGGAGCATTTTGAAGAACTACATGCTTGTCTCCCAGACAGGCTTTAGAAATGTAAACCCACGTAGGAGGATCTACGCTTCAGGCTGGCTCCTCTAAAATGAACAACTTCTAATTAATTTTTTTAAATACTGCTACAGGCTCCTCTTAAATTAAGGCAAAGTGTCTTCTATTTTCTTTTACAGAAAGGCATTGTAAATTACACTTAATTTGATTAGGTAGGGAAAAATAAACCAGCTGTACTTCTAGGAGTTTTATATATGTCCTTTTAAGCAGCATTTTAAAGAACACTCTTTATATCAACTCACTTTAATATGAGGTAAAGCACATTTAAACAGTCAGTTTAAAATACCACACAATTATAATATTATTGCAGACCCCTTGTTAGGAGGACACCCTACAGAGGGAAAAATACTTGAGCACAAACTGCTGTCACCAAATTGTAATTCACTGACTCTGAAAGTGTTAAAAGATTAGACCAATAGAAATTTAAGATTATCCACCAAGGAAATGAGCCTTGAAATCTGTACCACAATGTGTTTGGTTACAATTTCATTTCTGAAAGAAATTATATTTTTAAAAATTACATCAATATTTTCAAATAAGGAAAGATATACTGGGGACATCAGGAAGGCATTATGTCTCCTGGCCATTTCCTCCATCCAGAGGACTTTATTTTGCAAAGCAGATGGAACACCTTAACCACATGAGCAATGAAAAGTAAATTCATCATTTTAAATCAATGGTCTCAGCTGTCTCAGCTGAGCCTTGGAAAAGGCCCCTGGTGCTGGATGTGATGGGGAAGGCTGCCCTGGATACAGTGTTTGGGCAAAGCAAGGACCAGAACCTCAGCCTAAATCTTTCTCCATTTTATTATATCACAGCTTTGTTTGCTAATGAAAGAAACTGTCAACTTTTGGGTTTACTGCTATTTATGAAAGAGGTGAAATTGAAACCCAGCCTTTTCATTTGTCCCATGAACACAAAAGCAAACCCAACACTTAACTCATGAGTGGTATGATCTCAAAGAGGTCAGGACTACACACACAAGGAGATTAAAAAAAAAAAAAAGGTTCAAACTTACAAACAGCTATAAGTAAATGGAAGTGTTTAGCAGAATCCCACTCTGTGACCAAGGTGTGTGTGTCATAGCAGGGCTGAAACTAAAAAGAGAGAGACTGTAATTTGTGTTAGGTGATATGCTTAGGTGAACAGTAAAGAACTAGAATAATTTATTATAGGATTTACAGAGATCCAAGAGAATATGAAGCACTTAAAAGTATGTCATGCTGGGGAGAATCCCTCATTTTTGAAAATTGCTGGACAGTGGCATTCTGGAGTATTTTGCCAGCTCTGTTATATTTTTATTGGTGGCCTCTTGTCACATGATATTGAGAAAACTAAGGCAAGGTTATAGTTTGTTGCTGCTTTCATACTGTTTTTTCCTCATTAGCTTCTGAGCCTCGAGACCTAAGGCACTTTTTGGGGTAATGGGTGTCAGCTGGGCAACTGTGAAGACAATTGTTGCTGTTAAGTGCAGAAAATCTGGACCCTTTCCTACACTCTCAGTCCCATCCAAGCTCTTAAGAGAGAATTTAGCCCATGACTCTAATGGTAGGCACAGCACAGTGGAGAATTCAGAACTGTGGAGCTGAGACCACCTCAGAAAGGATGATACCTGTCATTCACAAGATGTCTGTAGTGCTGTACACTTTACCCAGTGCAAAATGACTCATCAAACTTCATCATCTGTAATCCAAAAACAAGTAGGAGATGAAGATAGCAAGCAGCAATAACAAAAGTCTCCCTTCCTGGAAAAGTATGGCATTTCTTTCACACCAACCAGCATCGGTGCACAGAAATCTACCTGACCCTGTTCATTTGGTCAGATCTTCTGATCAGAGACCCACAGACCAATTCCTACCCCTTAGGGAAGGATATTGATTAACTTGTTACAGAAGCATCCCACCTTCTAAACTCATGAAAATCTAGAACAGTTTAATAACCCTCACTAATGATTACCAGAGTTTTAACCACTTCCATTTTGAAATTCAAAATAGACATAATACTTGGGCACCTGTAATTATCTTTATGGAACTGAAGGTTTCCATTAGGTTAGGGCACTTGACATAGATGAGGCAGAAAAATTACAGGATTCAGGGACAAAACCCTGAAAATGCACAGGCTCTAACGCAAAACAGGATTCACATTTCTGGTGATGAAGACAATTAACCACAGGAGCACAGGAAGGTGATAGATTCACCCCCTCCATAAGTGAAGATTGGATGACTTTCCCAATGGTTTACTGTGGCTCACACATGAGACAGTAGAAAAATAATAGTTATTAAATGACATTTTCCACTTTGTATTATACATGATGTCCAAACAATGGCAATGACTCCTCTTGCCTTTACTGTCAGCAAAATTTGCAGTTGTTACCAGTCCACATTTGGATGCTTTATCATAGAATAAACTTTAAAAGTGAAAATTATATTGTTAAACCCTAGAGCTCAGCTCACCAGTACATGGCATGCAGCTAGTATTAAATTAAGTTGTAAAATTGGCATGTAAACATCATACTATCTATCATTCATGATTCAAAAAGCAGCCAGGAGGACGGGAACCAAAATAACAAAAGGTATGAGCTGTAATTGTATCACTAGGCATCCTTTATGCCTCTAATAAAGTACTAATAAATACTAGTTGCTGCTGAGAGGATGAAAAGCTGATAGTACCCTGGCTGATGTTGCAGTACAAAGGAAGCAGAGAATCCTCATCTGCAGATAAAAGAGACATAAGCACTAATGAAGACATGCTTAAAAAAAAGAACTCCCTCCCAGTCTGGTAGCCTGAAGGCATCTTAAGTGAAACGTCTGAGAATGAAAACCAATCTGTTTAATTAGTGCTGAACACTAATCGCTAATACCAATTACATAACAAAAACTATCTCAAGACAGGGATTCATGCCCTAGGAAACTAGATAGAGTAGACAAAACAGTAATTAAAGAGCTGAACATACTTGGTTCTCTAACAAGTTCTAGTACATTTATACATGTGTAAATACAGGATTGTATCCCCTCAGCTGTGACATGGCTGAGCCATTGGGGCTGGTGAGCTCTGTGATGTGGGACTTCCAACATGACCTGTGATGTTCACTGCCATGGTTTACCTCTATTCCCCTGGTGAAGACAGAGGCTGCTGTTTTCCAAGCTTTCTCCATCACTTGTTTGGCTTAACTGGTCCCCGAGTCAGCATTTTGTGAGTAGAACGAGCCAGAGCATAAACAGCAGCTGTTCTGTCTCTTCTCAAGCAGCAGTGAGGTGGCATCAAATGAAGACAGGAAGTGACAAGTTCAGAAACATGAAGTTACCAACTTCAAATACTGCAAAAGGTTGCAGATGCTACAAAATACAGCAACTGCAAAAGTGAAGAAACATCATCATGGATGCAAAAGGAAATAAAACTCTACTGAATTAGAAATTGGGACTGCAAAATGTCACAAAACAGCACAAAATCTGGGAATGATTTGCCTGTTCATCCAGTCTTTAACATTCCTGTTGCCTGAAGCTGACTAAGGCTGCACATGAAACAGTCCTTTCAAGGCCTTTTACTTGGAGATTCTGAGATTGCACCTTTTTTTCTTTTTCCTCTGTTAGGAACCTATAGTGACCACTACAGTGAATGCTAAGGAGCTCAGTATAGTATTTTCAAACAGCTGAGTAACATGGTTACTTTAGTGGACACATCTAACCCCATGTCAAATGGCAAACACTGGGGCTGGTTGCCTTGTCTGTGGCATGCTTCCATTTTAATTTCACCTTGAGCCCTTTGCCTTCTGCTGCTGCAAAGCTGAGAGATCCTCTTAAGATGGAAAAGGCAACCCCTGCCTCAACATCTGCAGCCAGCTCTGCTTTCCTCATAGGGCTGGAGCTGCTGCCTGCCCACAGGTGAAATAAGCACAGCTCATCCCTCCACTAGACAGGTTATGCAATTCTGATTGCTGAGTCCTGCCAGCTGCACTTCTGGAGGTGCTCTCAAAGGAGCATGTCTGTCTCTGCTACAGCAATCTTCACTTCCAAATTCCTGCAGGGATCCCTTGCTGTGCCCCTTGCTCCCAGTATCCCTATTCCCAGGTGCTGTTTTTCCTCCTTTAAATACAACAGAAAAGGCTGAGATGCCCAAAAGCAAACAACCCAAATGGATCATTCTCTTGTCTGACTCATATCTTTGCACAGCTCACACCTCCTGCTGACTGGAGGACCCCAGGCATAAAACCTCAGCAGTGACTCCAAGAGATATAATAGTTGATGTTATCAAGGAACTGCTGAGCTGCTGTGTCTGATACACTGCCCATAAAGCAGTCACCTCCACCCAGCCTAACACACCAGCCTGCATCAGCTGCTGCCTCCCTTCACAGCTCTGAAAGATGCTCACTCAGTTTAGGTCATTTGGCCAGTATTGGCTGTCTCAGGGCACTGTGCAAAGCTGAAGCTCTTTCTCTCCCTCCCCCTCTGATTATATTTCCTCTACCTTCCCCCTAAAAAATCTGAGCAGAATTTTGCTCAGTCCATCCACTCCCTTCTGTTCCTGCTCCCCATTAGCAGCAAAAAAGCTTTCCTTTGTCAGATTTGTTGGTCTGTGACTGACAAGCAATTACAATAAGTAATTTCATTTCAGTGGAAGATAATAAAACGTGATACCATAACTACCCACGGAGCCCCCAAAGTATTCATGTTCACTTTAATAAACCTGGTGAGATGCTGTTAATCTTGACAGAGGCTGCCCAGCAGGTGCTGGGAAGCTGAATCTTCATATTCTTTCACTGTTTGATGATCCTTCCACAGGGAAAGCTTCAAGCTGTTAAAATGCAATGGCCCTGCTCTATTTTTTAATTACATTTAGTTTATTAGAGACACAATCAGATGCATAACCAATCCTGGAGCCTGCCCTACCTTATTGAGAGGGAAAGGGACATCTGACTCATTTAGGCTTTTGCCATCTCGGACATGTGGAGCAATTTCCCTCTGGGAGACAGAGGTATTGAAAGGAAATACACAGCAGAGGGGGAATTCTGTTGTTTTCAAAAGCACATGATTTTTATCAATATTTCCCCGTCCTGCCCAGGGACATCTTTGACACAAGTTGTCTTTTTTTATCAGATGTTCCTCCTAAAACAAACACATGCCAAGGAAATTTGGGTGCCTGTTTCCTCTGGACCAGAGAGTAAATAAGCTGTGTAAGGGTGAGGGGATAGATGCACTTGGTGGCAAAAAATATAGGGCTCCCCCCTTCCGAAAAACTGCCTTTACCAGCACTGCAGAAAAATTAGCTTCCCTTGAAATAACACTCCTGGATGCACAAAAGGAGGAGTAGGGAGAAAGCAGAATTTGCAGCAGAAGCACATCAGTGTCTCTCAACAGTGAAATGGTGATGCTTTGAAAGCATCTTTGAAAGCCTCTGGGTATTTCTCAGCACATGCATCACCTTGGTGCACATGTGACCAATGCTCCTGAGCAAGTAGAATCCCATCCTGCTACAAGAGCAATAACAAAACCAACCCCTCAACATCCTGCCAGCACTCCAGAGTGGACCATTAAACACACAGGATGTGCTGAGTCCAGAGAGGAGCTCAAAGCTGGAGCATGGCAATCTGAACTGTGCCCATCACTGTGCCTGATCTGTGCAGAGAAGGAAGCAGGGAGAGAGGAGCAGGGTCCAATCAGACAGGTTTTCACAGCATCGATGGCACTTTTTGTGACAAATCTATTTTCAAAATTTCTGTCGCTATAAACACACAACAGTGGAGGTGAGAAGGCAGAGATCTTCTCTTGGTTCAGGGGCTGAAATGTGAGGATGCTCCTTTTAAATTAAAGGGAGAAAGCCAAAAGAGCTGCTCCCAGCCAAGGCAAAGGAGGTTACTGCTGCTAAAACTTCCATGTCCACTTGGGAAGCCAGAATCTAGCTACAAGATAAACTGGAGGGACAGCATGTTCCTCATCAAAATCCACAAGCTGCTCTTCGATAGTGTCTTATTCATGTTAAATCCACAACTGTAATTAAATTGTTTTCTAAGCTCTTGAGAAGTAACTGAAGTACTTAGAAATGGTCCAAGGAAACCCCAGGTTTTCTTCTGCTGCTCTGGGAGAGGAGTCCTTCCCCTGCTACACTGTGGGGTCCCTTCCCATGGGAGGCAGCTCCCTGTGAACTTCTCCAGCATGGATCCACTCTCAGGAGCAGCAGTCCTGCCCAAGCTGCTGCACTGTGAGTCCCTGCCATGGGCACACAGCCCTCCCCAAACTGCTGTGGCCTGGGTCACTCCTCCACAGGCTGCAGCTCTCCAAGGACAGGCTGCTCCAGCCTGG
>WEIU01015169.1:1648483-1675524 GCA_013389925.1 Aegithalos caudatus
TTTTGTGTCTTCCCTGCCTTGTTATACTTTGTAAGCGAAGGGTTTCCCCGGAACTATTGTTCAGATATAATAACCTAGATACTCAAATAACCTAGAGACTTACCTCCTCCAGGGTTGCAGGAGATTCTGATTTCACTGAGGGAGAGGGGACATCCTAAATAGTTCATTCACAACCATCCCAATTATGCTCAATTTCCATGGTTCCCTACTCCAATATATTTCATTTGTCCTGGTATCCTGTGGCACTGGAAAGAAGGAAGCTGGTATCAGAAGCATGAAAGGTAAGGTGAGTATTCCCCACCTCCAGTACAAGCTACACCTTTGCCAGGTTCCTGCTCCCACTGTGGGGCAGTGACACCTCTGCCACTTGCCCCTTTCCCAGAGGATGGCAGGTCACAAACCCACTCAAAACACCTGACAGCACTCTGACCCAGTTTGCAATGCCTGACAAAGAAAGAAATCAAGACACACTGCTTTCACCTCCCCTACTTTTGGTGGAGGTAATCCTATCTCTGTCTCTCTCCCCACCAAGAAAACACCACATTTCCAAACCCAGGCAATAACAGACTGCAAAATGTAGATTCAGCACATTTTGCAATACATCTTGACTTACACATCAGCATAATGGTGCTCCTCCTCTCAGGAAAAGATTCTGATTGCCCAGATCAATCTATTCACAAAGGTGAAGAGAACTTCCTTTTAGCCCTTTAACAAAATTATCTCGGTCATCACAAGATCAGCAGCAAGCATCGGTTCATTCCTTGCAAATTTGCAGAGTTTGCTTTTTTTTTTTTTTTTTGTGGTTTGCTTTAAACCTTACTTATATAAGGGTTATTTATCACAGCCACACGGTCTAATTCATGTATATGTATTTAGTATAAAAGCATTTGAATTAATGTTCCCAGCTTGTTTACTTTGAAGGACTGAATGCCCCCTCAGGAAGACATATTGATCTTAAAGGAGGCCATTCTCTGATGAACACTGGTTCCTGCAATATTTATGGCATCTGAAGCCTTTTCTCTCCTCTTGATCTTTTGAAAAGAGATCCCAAAGGAGAGTGACAAAGCCTGGAGAGTGGAGGAGGGAGAAGAAGTACAAGAGGGGTCCCTTTGCTCTGAGTGCAACATCAAAATGTAAACAGGAAGGTGATCAAGGACTGTGGTCGTTTCTAAATTAGGCATTCAAAATGTGTATTAATAAATATGAGAGGAAAAAACCCATTCAGCCAACTTTGTAGAGAATGTTAAAATGGAGGGAAAAAATAAAGATCTGCAGCTTTGTTCAGTTTTGAAGCTCAGTTCTGCTAATTTAGGGCGTATCAGCTGTGGTTTTGAGGTCAGTCAGAAGAACTGATGTCAATGGAAACATCAGAAAGCAACTCCTGCACAGTCTAGCTCTTGCCATCTTTTTAATTATTCCACACAACCATATTTCTTATTAAAAATAAAATATTAAATACTTTTCTGGCTTCTTCAGAACTGAGTTTGCACTCCATATGAGCCGAGAGATAGAGGAATGCACACTTGATATCCATGTGATGTTCTTCCTCCTCCCATATCCTGAAGGGAAATCACAGTTCCTGGCTTGGTTTCTGTTTTCATGGCATATTAAGGAACAGAAAAGGCAAAACACATGCTGAAAGATCTAAAGGCCAGACCCAGCACTCTAAAGGCTGAGTCAAAATATGTCACTGAGCCACTGTTTTGTCTATACTCATTTATTGTCTCAAGCATTCTGCTTGCTCACCATAAACTGAGGGAATGTCTTTTCCTTTTCATCCTGAAGTTATAATTCACCAGGAGCAACTGTCTGCACCCATATGGATGAAGAGCAAAGGCAGAGAGTGAGCAGTTTTACTGCTGGGGTGGTCCTCAGTGCCTGGGGGAGCTGCCTCCACACTTAATTTGCTTTATTCTGTGCTGGATGCAATCCTAGGGCTGACCCACCTGATCCATAGACATTCTCTAGGGATACAACCACCTAAGTGCATGTGCAGAGGGCAAGCTCTGCTGCTCTGCCACCAGCCTGGCCTGTCACATTCCCATATGGGATGTGAGGGTACAGGTAATGAGTAGGAAACATCACTTTCTCCCATCTGGAAGTGCTGTGATCTCCTGCAAAGCAGGTGATGAGCAGGTTCATTGCATGGCTCTGTTGAATGGATGAGGTATGTGAAGCTGCCAGCTCTGAGCTGTGCCTGCCCCCCACCCCTCCCTTAATTGAGAATTTATTTTTCACAAAAGTCCAGGTAAACATCAGAAACCAAGGCTGAGCATGGATGGGAGAGATGAGGCCAGGGCCAGGGTCCCACTGCCAAGTGTGCTGTTTTCAACCAGAGGGGTGTGCTGCACCTGGCTAAAAAAGAATCTGATGGGAGATTTAACAAAACCAAATTATTCATAGGTGTAATATGATGGAAAAAGGCAAATATTCAGTACAAAAANTTAGCTTTGAAACAGGTCTGGGAACTTTGACTCCTCAAAAGTGACCTGCATCTGATACTTCCTTGTGGGAACAGGGGATGTAGATGGGATATCCAAAGGGGACAATAAGTGGATAACAAGGGTTCAAAGATCTAGTGTAGAACAAAAAAGTTGATGATGGCACATAGGCTTTTCTTTGTCCCTTTTCCAACCAACACCCAGGAGATCTACCAGCCTGCTCCAAAGATTTTTCCCAATAGATTTACCCAGTGGAACAGATTGTCCCTAGATATTTTGGAGGTCAATGGCAAAAACTTTTTAGGAAGCTGTGATGAAAGCTACTGGACACTCTGTGGGTGATTGCAGCTTGTGTGCATTCACAGCAATAAATATCCTCAGCTACAAACCCTCAGGTGAGTCTTACTAAGGAAATTCCTGTAATTTGGCACCTGGAGATGTCTTTTGTCACATGTCCTCTCTGCAGGAAGAGTTCCTCTCAGCTGGGCAAAACAACATGGATCTCTGTGGCTGAAGATCAAGGGGGAACAGCAAAAAATACGGAGCAAAGACTGGCGCCTGTCAAAGTCAGCCTGACACTCTCCCTGATTTTGGCACAGCTGGGATTTCTGCATTCATTTTGTTTCAATGTCAACATGAGGGGAAGTGTAGAAATGTGTTGTCAAGAATTTTACTGGAGGAATTAAAATAGCCAATTTCAGGTTAGTTTTCTGTTTAGTTACTTGTGGCATCCTGTCACCAAAGGGTCTCTCTTGGCTAAATAAAGCGCTTCCTTGGCTTAGTGGAAGATAGATGTGGGAGCACTTCTCTCATCAAAATGTTTGTTTTAAGGGTAGATCAGAAAACTGAAGCATGGCAGAAGCTCAAGAGGAGAGATGGCAAAAGGAGTGTTTACCAAATAGCTCAGCATTGGAGACACAAACGGACATTTGAGCTCGTTTCACTACATAATGTTATTAGTTATATGAAATTAGACTGTCAAATACAGCTCTATAAAATGCAAGGGGAAAGAAAGAGGGCAAAAAGGAGAATGAACACACAGGGGACAAATCACTGTCACTCACAAAGGAGTGCCTGGCAGACTAAGAATTAAGTTCACTTCTCAGGGCAAGCCATCCCCAGCTGTTATATAAATACATTTTAATGCCCCTGTCAAGAGTACAGCAAGAGAAAGCCAGCGTTCCCCAACACAGCGTGTCAGGTGTTCTCTGTCATTCAGAGCCTCAAAGAGCCACGTTTATATTGCAGTTCTGTCACTTGTCCCAGTAGCAGCGCCCAGGCAGCCTCTCTGGGTTGGAGGGAGCAGGCAGTGGGTGCGGAGGAGAGCCGGGCACAGGGCAGCAGCTGCTCGCTGGGGTTGGTGCCACGCTCCCCTTGCATTGCTCATGCAAACGGGGAATCTCCTGCACTCCTTCAGTCCCCCCTGGACTGCACGGCAAAATCGGCGTTTGCCTGCTTGGCAAAGCTGCCTGGCGTTTCCTCTCGGGACTGATGGGCAGGAGGGGGCAGGGGAGAGCTGACAGCAGCGGACCTCGCTCAGCCTCCACCAGGAGCTCTTACTTCCCAAAACAGACATTCCTAAGGGGAGAGAGAGGTGAGCTTCAACCTCAAGTCCTGAGCAGAGAGAAACGATGTTCTCAATCCCCAGGGTATGCAGTTACCTCCTCTTCCCATTAGTCCAGATCCTACTGCTTTCCCGAAGCTGCAGCGTGGTTACAAACAATTCTGAGGTGACTGTGAGCTAGACTGGAGCCAAGCTCTGCTAAAGCTACTACTTTATTTTTCGTTTTGAAGAGCCCTGCAGCACTTTCTTCAGAAATAAATGCCGGAAGGGGACTTTTCCCCTTGCTGTCACACAGCTGACAATGCTACAGCTGTCAGTCCTAAACACCTTCTCCAGCAAAATCAGAATCATTACTCCAAAATTGGCTCTATTTGAGATGAGCAGCTCTCAGACACAGTTCCATCAGCTCAAGAGGACTGCAATCACATCCCACCTTGTAAATGCACTTTTGGATTTCTGCTGCCTTTCCCTCTGAAACAAGAGTTTGGCCCCAGCTAGTCTGTGATCTCTGAGCAGGTGTGAAATACATGGTGCTTAGCACACAGGAGACCAAGCAGAAGGATAAAATACGATACAGCCATGAATAAGCAACTCAAATGGGAGACTATGAAAGAGGAGCTTATTTCAAATGCAAGCATTCTCATGGGGGCTAATGCAAGGCAACCCCCAGCCACTGCAATCCATGGACCCAGGCTTACAGGGAGAGACAGGTTTTGTGCACATCCTTTGGGCACAAATCAGTAATTTGTTCTCTACTTAGCATCAGGCCACTGGAGGACATGGCACACCCATCCCTGTATCCCCAAGCTGTACCAGTACAAGAGTTTGCAAAGCTTTGCTTTAGCCAGAACACTGACAACAAAATCACAAAACCAAGCCTGTGAAAACCTTCTCACGGCACCGACTGGAGAGCATAGCCCCAACAATGACTCAGGTGACAACGAGCAGGAGGTAGCAAACATCACCTTTACTGCCAGGGAAAGCCAGCACAGCCGGAGGCAGACTCAGAGGCACAGCCCATTCCTTGGCAGGCAGGTGTTGCCAAGGTCCCACTCAGTCACTGCTGAAGATGATAACAGTGTGCTGGCTGCTCTTGCACCGCGGCTTCTGTTACTTTGCTGATGTGGAAATCTGACCTGGTACAAACTGGCATCACCTGCTTCAAAGACGGGCAATAATACCAGCTGCTGACCCAATCCACAGGGTTGCCAGGGCTGAGGGACAGAGGCACCCTTTCAAATCAGAAAGGTTTTGCTTCTATGATTTGTTTCATTCTCATTTTGTTTCTAAATGGCTCTTGGTTTCCTGCAGCTGCTTCAGCAATAGCTCATGTACAGCCACATGCCAAGCTCCCAGAAAACACGTTGGGAAGAGCTATTTCCCTGTGCTCAGCACCCCCTGCGGTGCTGCGCTCAGCCCCAGTGATGCATGGGCCTGTCTGGGCGCGGGCTGCGCTTCAGTGCGCACCCCCTGCCAGGGGCACCTTCCATCAGCACCGCTGCAGCGGCGGCTCCTCGGGAGACGCCGTGGGATCTCGTATTTCTGGAGGCGCTTGCATGCGATTTACAACCTCCCAGCCAGCAGCACCACGGCACAGATTGCTTCATCCATCACTCCAGCAGGGGAAGGAGCTTGCTCAGGCAGAGGGAGGTTTCAGTTGGGTGAGGCTGGGCCGTTATGTAAGTAACTGCTTCAGACAACACACAAAGCTTCGGCCAGGAGCTAAAGGGCATCCCCCAAACCTGAGGCCTCACCCTGTCCCTTACCTACACATAGACAAAGATGTCCATCAGAAATTCCACACCAGTGATTCCACTGAGAAATGCACACAAGACACAGAGGTAGCTAGAGAGTTGGCCTCATCTTCCTGAACTTGGGACCAAAGTTCCATGTTACAAAAAGAGATTCCTTGTTTTCAACCACGTGCCATTTCACTGTCACAGAAATAGAATCATTTAGGTTGCAAAAACCTCTAAGGCCATCAAGTCCAACCATTCCCCCAACACTAGCAAGTCCACCACTAAAGCATGACCCCAGGTGCCACACCAACACAGCTTTTAAATCCCTCCATAGGTATTACACCAACACTGTGCCAGGCCTTGATGATCCTTTCAGTGAAGAAATTTTTCCTAATATCCAGTCTAAAATAGCCTCCACTGATGATGGCATAACAGCCCAAATAATTTCAAATTGCATCTCCATTTGCTATGAATATTAACCAGCAGCACAATGAGAGGAAGAAAAGTGTTTTCTAGAGATATATTTTCACTTGAGAGACCTGGCCATAAGGCTGTTGAAATGTAGAACGGAGGAAGAAAGGGAGAGGGATCATGATTAGCCTGACTCTGTCTGTATCTTTAAGCATATCAATGAAGAGCCTAATGGAATCATAATGAACATGTTCTTGGGTACATGTGCTTTTCCAGCAGGCATTGCAGCTCTTGTGTAAGACAGACAGCTCCATCTCCTGGGATATAGCTCAGTCCCTGGAACATTAACAGAGACCTTGAAAGGGCTCATCTTTGTTTTCTATTTTTTCCCCAGTGTTGAAGAATCCTCTGTGAAAGTGTTTGGTGATTGTGTGGGAGTAAGGGGAAGGAGAACATATTTTACTTTTTAGACAGCAGCCTTTTGGAAATGTCTAACACAACAGTGCCAACAACCAGCAGGCTGGGGGTTTAGAGAGACCATGATGCATTGGTTCGTTCCAGTGGTTCTAATTTCTGTCCCTGGATTTCCCACTCTTGAGGGCACTGTTAGGCAGCCAAATCACTGCCCTTTCCCTGAAGGAAGCCAGCACTATGGTGAGCTGGTACTTCTGCTCCCAGGGAAGTTCCCCTTGTGGTCTCTGCTCAGACTGGGGCTCCTGGTGGGGTTTCTCACAGAAAATCAGAAAAAAAGCAGATGAATGCCAAACTGGAAGTTTCTGGGACTTGTGGGTTTTATCACTTATGCTGCAACACTCCAAGTCACTTGGCTCCTGAATCTGGGAATTGATGCAAGGCTCACAATTAAAGCACAGGGTTTGGTTAAGAATTGTTGGCTGAAATCACAATATTAATCCAAACAGGTCATACAAATGTGAGAGTCAAAATAGTTTAAGAAAATACATTACAAGAGTTAAAAGCAAAAATTTATAACAAACTATGGAAATGGTCTAAAAATACTTGCTGCAAGTACTTGTAATGAAATAATGACAAGATAAAACTGCAGCTCTTTTTATTAGACAATATTATTGAGTCCTTATGAGGACAGTCTAGCAGCTTTAGGGCAGGACTCAGCTCAAGGCATGCACATTGCACAGGGTACATAAATTACCACTCCAGGCTGTATGGCCTGAAGGGCTTTGCCAAGGAAAGTCTGATCAGTGCTGCCAAGGACCTGCTGAGCAAAGGACCCAGAGCCTCTCCAACCCCTCACTGGGGCTGCCTTTCAGTACTGAGGGACCTGGGCTGCAGCATGTCAGCCCACGCTGGAGCTAATGGATGAGCAAAGGCACAGTGCTGGGGGACATTAAATGCAAGCCATAAAAAAAAATAAAATCACTCCATAGCTTTACAATAAAAATGGGCATATAATGGAGGTTCAGAAGAGATTGCTACTTTGTTTTAAACCAAGTCTGAAATTATGTAGAATTTATCAGGCAGCTTTTGGGCCAGAGATACAATAAATGCTGATGTCACTGTTACATCAGATCTCTCGTCTGTTGCTCAGAATAGAAAACATAAGCTTATCTACAGTGTATCTTTTCCCTTGATTTTGTTTCCACTTACCATATCTCTAATAGCTAATGAACAACTCGCTGTTTTCTTCCATTGGAGTCATATCTTTAGTGGGATAAGAATTGATGTCTACCCACTTATTAGGCATTATTTTTAAAATGTGAACTCCTCTTTCTCATTTCAGAGACAAGGAGAATAGAATATAGAAGCTCCAGAATAAGGTTTTCCAAAAGTTCTCACTTCCTATCATTTCGAACACCAGAACTCCATGGGCCATGGGCTGAGATTTCAGGAAACTCCATGGGCCATGGACTGAGATTTCAGGAAACCCAGGTGTGCTGAGGATCCCAGGAGTCTGGCACACGGGGGCAGAGCAGGGGTGTGCCTTGCTCCCTGATAGCCCTTGTGTTTCTCAGAGGGTGCACTGCTCCAGAGCCAGGGGACACTGCCCTCACACTGGCCCTTGGCACCAGTGCCCCACGATGGCCAGGGAGAGTGCAGGTGGGGAGGGAACAAAACCATCCACAGTCTGCCACCAATCATCTCATATCCTCAAGAGTGAGGTTTAATAACCCGTGTCATTAGCTTGCCTTGCTTCAAAAGTAGTTGTTGTGGGTTTGGTTTTTCCAGTGGATTTTTCTCCCATCTGCTACCCGGAAGAAGGACAATGCGGGGACATTGCCTGAGAGGCAAATGGGGCAATCGGGAAACAGAGGATGTAGCCGGGTGCCAACATTCCATTGAAATTCCCCTGGCTGGGGCGGGTTGCTGACGATACCAAAGAGAAAATGATGAGGGGGCTGCCCCGGAGCCCTGGCTGGGTTTTGCTCAGCCCTGTTTCCAGGATCAGGGGCTGGAGGAGCTGTTTGCCTGCTCCCTGCGCCCAGCCCTCGGAGCTCAGAGCAGGGCCCGGACACCGCCATCGGCTCCGGCCGGACCCTCTGCCCGCCGGGCCTTGTTCCTCACCCCGTGTGACCGCAGAGACCCCGGCCTACCGAGCTTTCCCCGAACCGCAGCTCTGCTCCTCCTGCTCTTGTTTCCCAGCCCTCTGGGGGCTCTGAAGCCGGCCCTGGAGTGTCCCTGCAGTGCCCGCCTCAGCCCGCGGCCGCCTCGGTCCCCGGCGCCATCCCCGNGTTACACGTGTGTGTGTGTCATACTAGCAATGAGCTGGTATTCCTTTCCTCACATCTTTGCATGAAAGCCCCGTAATTTCAAAGTGATAACAATTTGAAGGGAAGGGGGTCACATTTTCCATTCCAAGGGAGGCTCCTACCTTCCTTGGCAGACACCTGTCTTTCAAACCAAGACAGTAGTTTTTAACAAACAATAAAAAAGATTATCATACAAGGTCATTATCTCCAGGCTAGAAGGAAAAGGAAGATGTTAATTGGCTAGAAATTAATAAACAAAACAAAAAGCAAACAATGATACAACCATGACCTAGAAATGGGTAAAGCCAAGTGCAGTTGGAAAACGTGGATTTAAAGCAACCATTTAAACTAATGTGTTTAAATTAATATGCATGAAACAAGGGTTTAAATGAATAGTGAAATTCTTTTACCTCATTCTTAAAGACTTTACCCCATTCTCAAGACTTTTTCAAAACAAGGAGATATCAGTATTGGCAATAAGGATTAACATGTCTCCAAGAAGAAACCCCTGTGATTGAGGTCATCCTGGGCAGTCTGTTATGTGGTAGCCTTAAATATGAATAGAGAAGCTCCTTTACTCTTCTGACTTGCACAATCCATCAGTGTCTGTGCAACCCTGCCTCCCTGTGGGCTTCTACCACAGCTCATTTCCCATGGCACCAGTTAGTGCTTCAAACGCACCACCAGGAATGAAAAATGGACAAAGAAATTGGATTTGCCAGTTTTTCTCATGCCAGGCAAAAGAATGGGAAAGAGGAAGGGAAGGAAAAACCTTCCTCCATTGTCAGGGTGTTTGCTGGAGGGGAGAGGGGCCAATATGTCTTTTTTATTTCCTTTTGGGAAGGAGGGAGGGAGTTAAGGGGGAGAGCAGATGCTGGTGCCAAGACACTGTGCAGAAGGGGATCCCTGATAATGTCAGGTTGGAATTACTGCTGCACTGCCTTGCCAATGCCCCCAACATTTCCTACCTGCAGAGACAGAACCAAACCACATGAGATGGAGTCTAATTAAATTACTGTGTGGTTTCTGAAATATGAGTACATCCCAAGACCTTAGCAGCATATCTTGATGTCTCAGTCATAGAATCAGAGAAGGGTTGGGGCTGGAAGGGAAAATAAAGCTCATCTTGTCACAACCCCACCATGGGCAGGGATACATTCCACTGGACCAGGCTGCTCAGAGCCTCGTTCAACCAGGCCTTAAACACTTCCAGGAATGAGGCATCCATGGTTTCTCTGGGTAACCTGTTCCAGTGCCTCACAGGGAAGAATTTTTCCTCATACCTAATCTAAACCTACTCTTAGTTTGAATCCATTCCCACATGTGCTATGATTACATGCTCCTGTAAATAGGCCCTCTCCAACATTCTTGTAGCTCCTCCACGTACTGGAGAGCCACAGTTAGGACACCCCAGAGCCTTCTTTTTTCCAGCCTGAAGAATCCCAATTCTCTCAGCCTTTTTTCCCTTGTGGGAGCAAAGACTGCCTTGCAATCACAACAAAACCCACCAGCACAGCTTGTGACAGAAAATAATGAAAATTGGATCTTGATCAAACAGGAAGCTACCCAAAGGTAAGGAGAGTTAAGAGTTTGGAAAAGAGCCCCCAGTAGACACATTTCAGCTGATTGACTAATGGAAGGTGTTGGAATAGATAAGTCCCTTCCAATCCAAACTATTCTATCATTTATGCCATGGGCTCTAAACTGTCTTTGCTCTGAGCCACAAGCAAAGAGAACCAGAAAAAAAACTTCAGCAGTATATAAGAGCAAAAAAGCCATCTGGAAAATCAAGTCTGTCCCACCTTGTTTTAGGGAACTCCAGACATGATATGGGGCTATCTTAGAGGATTAGGCCAGCTCACCTCACTCATGGGCACACTAAAGGATCATACCTAGAAAAGACTCCATCCCTTCCCAGCTCAGCCTTTCTAAGAGGAGTTGGAAGTCTTTTCCTTATGCACTGTTCTTCAGTCCCTATACATGACTCTAAGTGAAGACAGACATCACTTCTCTGAAACCTGCAGTCCTAAAGATGTAGCAAATCATGCACCAATGAGAACTTAACACCTTAAAATCACAGCTGACTTCTGAAAGTGCTGGCTACTATTTTTGGAAGGCAATGCCTTGCTTTGAAGTACCTTGTTTAAAAAATATATCAGTTTTCCCTCCTTTCTGTTGATCCTTCTGACAGTAGGATCTCAAGGTCTCAATTACTCTGCTGTGCTGAACCCCGCAGAGATACCATGTTTGCAGTCACCCTGAAAGGAGGCGCTTAATGAGATTATTGAAAAGAGTAATCAGGCTCCAGGTGAAACACAAATCTCTGGCTATTTGGGATTACTGACTCTAATATTGCATTTATTCACAAATCCATACAAGCTTTTTATCCTTACTTCAAAAATACATAAGTAGTGTGCTTCAGAGAATTGCCCTCCCTGTCACGCTGAGCCCAGAGGTCACCGTGGCTGAAGCTGGAGATACCAGCACTCCAAAAGCAGAGTCAATGGAGTGGTGAACATGGACAACTTACTCAGCAGGTCTTGCTTAAGAAACCTTTCCTTCCTTCAATTTCTCCTTTCCAAGTCAGTTCAAGTGGTAGTGGTAGGTTCACAGACACTACTGAGCAACAGCAACATCCCCATATATTCCGTGCAGTGTTTTCCACACTGGTATTTTCCCTAAAAACTGTGTTTGCAGCTGCAGGGAAACTGCCAGTTTCTCCACAATCCCAAAATGCCCTGTGTTCACAGAGGCAGAGAGCATTTAGTGCCCATCAGTAGAAGAGCTGTTTACACCAGTGGAAGCAGATGGGAGCAAACCCAACAAAAGGGCAACAAGGACCTGCAAGACAAGGACTCTCATCCAGGAGCTTTCACAGCCAGCCAGTGAAAAAGAACAGGGAAATCTAATGAAAAACCTCAAACTTACCTGCATGGTGGAAGATGTTTCTCCTATCTCTTTAGCATCAAATATATCAAGTAAGAAACTACATGATCTGTAGAAGTCTTGACAAGAACAGCAAGGAGAGGAGTCTCCATCTTGGGCTGAGGGGAAGTGAAGGGTGAGAGGTAAAGATCTATCTTTGATCTATCTTGCCTGTTCACAGCGAAAAAGTGTATCACTGCTCCTGCACCTGATGGGTCTGCTCCCTCCACAGTTTTCCTTTTACAGAAACAAGAACCACCACCAGGTAGATAAACACTTCATTATAGTACATAAATAAGAACCAAAAGCAACCAGACCAGTTTTCCCATTAAATGCATATTGTCCCCATGAGCCTGAAATGAAGGCCTGGGTCTGAATGTATTGTTGACAGGAATCCATTTGCAGAGGCATCAATTATTATGACTGCAATAAATCATTTACAAAGCGCTGTAAATTCCAAACAGAGTTGAACAAACACAAGGCTTCATCATTACCCATTTCTCTTACAGCCTGAGCTGGGCTCAGAAGAGGTGCCTATCTTAAACAGGATTGATTGGAGGTATTGTACTCAGGGACCTGTACTCTGAAAAAGGGCTAAACTTTGTAAAATAAAGGGTAAATCAAGGTTAAACCTCATTCAGGCAGTTGCAGGGGTTCAGTGTTAACCTGCAGCAACACCTGAATTTGGGATTTAGAGCTGGCTTGAGAATACCAAAAAGGGAGGTCCAGATATACTTCCTTTTCCTTGGGGATATCTGTGTACAGAAGAGGCTCTCACATCTCTGGGGATGATCAGGAAACTCCACCGGCATCTTCTGCCTGGCCCTGGAGTGTCACTGTGCTAACCAAAGGCTATGTTCAAATCACCAGCACAGGGATAGTTCTGGACACTGGGAGTTTCCCCACCAGTAATTGGACTCAAAATTTCTCACTGCATCTTTTTAGAACCAAAACTTGGGACAGACCCTGTGAATGATGCTATGTGAAAGTTTCACAAGTAATGAGCATTGAGGAGTGAGAGTAATGAGCCCTTAAGGAGTGAGTCTGTCCTGTGTCCCTGAGCCACAGGTGACGTTCTGCAGGGCAGATCCTGCTCCAACTGCACCAGTGCTCCTCTGTCTCATCCAGCTCCTGGGACCCACTCCTGTGAGCAGGATTTGCAGGCTGTGGGAGGTTCTACAGCTCAGCCATTATTTTGCAAATCTCTTCCTTACAAATAAAATAAAAAAGCAATAGGTAGATGGCACAAACAGGAGAGAGCAGCAAAATCAGCTTACCCACTTAAGTCAGTTGCTCTTTGGGATATATTTTCTCTGCCAGCCTTTTATTTTGAGTCCTGTGGTTCGCTTTCCCTTTCCTTTTTGGGCCAAAAAGCTGCTACTGGTTTCTCTGAGTCTGAGCACTGCTAACCCCTTTGTCTGAGCCAGCCACATTTGGAGCTAATTTCTGCCAGTTTTATCCACTTCAAGATCCACGGAGGCATTTAAAAATTTGCAGCAAGGCACAAAGGCCTTGCTGATCATTTAGCCAAACCCAGGGCTCTCTGCCCCTCACCCCCATCAGCCAGAGTGACTCCAGCAAGATGAAAGGTGATGTGACTCAGGTGGATCCAGCCTCCTGTCAGTGAGAGTGCAGCCTGATCTGCAGGTTTCAGAGGCCATCTGGCCCAAGTATGAGCCCTGGACTTGATTTCACCTCACAGGGGCATCACTGGCAATATAACAGAGCAGAACCAGGCCTTTTGGAAGCAATGAAAGCTGAGATCCAAAGTCACAGGACTTGGCATTGACACTTAATCACTGAGCCAGAAGTGATTTTCTCATACAGACATACCTTGAAATCATCCCCTGAATGCTGGCAGGGATTTGGAGAGACATGCTGATATATTCTGCAGTATGCCATATATCATACTTCTGTGCCATTTAAAGAGTTGCTCTATCAGCCAAATTTCCAGAGAATATTAAAAATATAAAAGAATTTATAAATATTTCACATTCAAATTCTCTGCTAGCAGTTTGCAAACATCCTGATGTAGCATAATGCAGTTGATGAGTGATTCATTTTCCTCAGTTTTGGGATACATTTATCAAGTTGTGCCATTGCCCAAGTGTTGTGGGCAGTAATGGCTTTCTTTGGGATCCATGTATGGCACATAGCCCAACAGATTCCTGGTCCACAACCCACCCCTGATGCTTAGTCATTGAGCTTATTACACATAATGGATGCTGGGGAAAAAAAGAATGAGAAAGAGCAATGGAAGGGTGGGCTTTCATGATGGACAAAGGCTACTGAAGACATCAAGGACTGATTCTCTTCCTCCTTTTCATTGCCTGAAGGGAAACCTGTGCCACAAATTACTTCCAGGCTCTCAGTCCATGCTGCACATGTGGTTCCCTGGCTGAACTGTGAGCCTTGGGCTGTGCATCCAGTCTGAGACAAGGAGCTTCACCTTGCCTCTGTGCTTCAGCCAAAATGAGCAAACTCTGCTCTCCTAGCATGGACAACGAGGGGGGCTGCAAGGGGGCTGGAGTTTTCCCAACCAAGGGCAATAAATGATGCTATTTTTACTAGAAAAGGCACAAAGATAATAAATTTTCTGCCTGTCTGATTCACATAACGGCATGTGAAAGATGTTTTGTTTCCCCATTTTCTTTCTGTTCTGCTGGATCTGAAAGCATGTCTTTGCATTTCGCCAGCTGGTTTCCTTTCTGGGGTATATTTAAGTTATTTGTGAAGGGAAAAAAATGCACAATTTGCCTTGCTTCCCTAAATCCAAAATAAATTCTAAACATATCAGATCTATTCTTCACTGGCCCCACCTGGCATAGGATGAGATGGTGGAGAGGGTTAATACTGGCCCCTGGCTTGGAGCTACACAGCTCATTTGGCATCTGTGGCCTTGTAACCCTTTCCCTGAGATCTCCACAGTCACAGAGCTCAGGGAAGCCTGAAGGAAAGCAGTAACAAGGACATTCTTGCCCCTTTCCCTGCCAGGCTTAGCTTAAATGTCAGGCAAACATGATCAACCAAATTACTCACACAAAGAGCTGAGAAAGAGGAAGTCTTTACTCAGCACACATTAGCTTTGGGATCAATACCTGGAAAAAGTCAACTTCCAGCTGCACCATGTTCAGCACCACTCCTTACTCCAGCTGCACTGGGGTCAGAGCTAGATTTTGGGAACCCAGCCCTTCCCAATACCACCAAATTTAGCACGATTTTGGCAATTCTTACAATGCAAGGTGCTGCCATGGTTGCCTGAACAATTTGCTACTGCCTGCCAGCTGGTGACAAAGCTCTTGGCTGTACCTTGTGAGAACCTCTCACTTGTCCTCCAGCACTTCCAGGCCCTGGATCCCTGGGCTGCCTGAACTTGGAGCAGCTTAAATTGACCCCAAACATATTAAAAGGGAGCACACCTATGGCAAGAGGGGGCCCATGGCATTACTTGCAGACAACACTCCATCAGACAAGACTTCAGATATATTTCCTGTTTGCAATCCTATCTTAACACAAACCTTCTCATTTTCTACAAGCATGTCCCTTCAAGCTTGTGAAAAAGTCTGAAAGTACAGAGAACTTCTATCCAACTCAATCAGTGGGAACCCCTACAACAGAAAGAAGTAAACCAAAGCTCTTGCCCACAGGTTGGGAATCTTCCAATTCAGGCTTTTGTGACTCCCACCCATCTGCACTAAGACAATAGCAGGGCCATGCTTGGCTCTGTGGCAAACTCAAATGTGGTTGGCACAAAAGGGGAAAGAGATATGATTGTGTTTCTCCAGGGAAAGTTGGTCATTAGGAGGGTATTATCTGGATAGTGGTTATATAAACTGTGGCTGAATGGGCTTTATTTACAATAAAAAAAATTGCCAGAAAGTGATCAGAACACATGCGGTCTGATGAAAAGGCTGCACTTGAGCAACATGAAAAGCCAATAATCTGTGAGGAAGTAGCTATTTGATAGCTGGGAATTTTAAGCAGGGATAGTGCTGGGGGGAAGGGTATTCCAAATCTAACCAAAACATCAGTTTCAAAATTTCTCAGCAGTCCCAAACCTTGTGTGAAATCAGGAGTGCAAACAGGGAGAAGGCTGGTGCAGCCCACGGACCAGGATCAGACCTGATTTAGGCTTTCTGCAAACCCACAGTGTTTACAGTAGTGCATCCCCTGCCCTTTGGCATGTGACCATTTCACACAGGCAAATCTTATCCTCACACATTTGCCACCAAGGAGGTCATACACGCCTGAAGGAAGGAATCTGCATTTATAATGTGGTGGATTTCTTTTTTGTGAGCATGTCCCAAGTCTCCTCGAATATGTATGAACTTGTGAAGACCATCTGATTCCCATTCCTTCTCTCTTTCCCACACAGGTTTTTAGACTCCACCACAGAGGATCAGAGCTTTCTAGCTTACTCAGTATATGAAAACTACCTCTTGATAAGCCTTGTTTCCTTTTCCTTTCTCTTACATACTCTAATGTAGAGAAGAGATCTGCCTACAGGCTTCATATCCATGGATTTGTACAGCTGCACTGAGAGATGACCCCTATTACTTTCCCAATCCTGCCAGGATTTGGGGGTTTCTGCTAAGCAGTGGCCCAAATTTTCATGAGACTTTCCATTGCAGCCATCACCTCTGCATTGGTAATGGACAAGTCAAAGCCCACTATTTCCCATAAAATCTTAGGTTTCCTTTTTCTTAATGGCATTGTGTTACACTGTACCTCACACTTCATTACTGAAGATGTTCACAGGCTTCATCCCCTACCCTGAAGAGCTCTGTGCCATCAGAACAGAGACAAGCCCCTCCAAAGAGAGACTGCTGTCTTCCCAAGACAGACATTTCAGATAAACAATGTGGAAGTTTCTTTTTCTCCACAAGACATGTGACTTCTAGACAGCAAAAATTAAGCAGTATGAATGCTACTGCAGAGCTCTAATCCCTGAGTTCTTGAAGGTCTAAGGCATAAGAAAGCTTCTGTGATGTTAAGCCCCTCTACACAACCAGTCAGAAAAGTGGGTCTGCAACTACCAGCAGAGCAGAGTGAGTTTTAGAATTATATTGGAGAAGGATTTAAAATGCCCAAGTATCCGTCCTTTATCTCCACAGGCTTTCCCTTCTCCTCCCTTGTTGTTAAGACCCACAAGAGGCAGTGCAGCCCCTCCTGCAAACACAGCTATTTCCTGACACCAGCTCAGTGCCTGTGGAGCTCCCACTCCTGTGTGCAGGGTGGGTACCCACCTGCTGGGGTTTAGTTTCAATCTTTTACCACTCTTAAATGTAAGCCTCAAATGTAAGGTCTGAGAAATTTCTTCCTCACAGATCACAGGCTATATATCCCCTTCCCACATGGTAATGGTCACCTACAACGTTACACAGAGCATATGGGGGAGATGGTTGTACTTGTTCAAGCCTTGTTCCTTCAGCATGATGAGTGCCACATCTTCAGTGCAGGTGCTGACACAGATGGCCACGATATTCATCATGCTCATCAAACACACAGCACCAGCTTGTTCCTACCTTTGAGCTTACAGTACTTACAGGCTGACAGAACTTACACTAGTTTCCCTGATTATTTTTCTTCTCTGTTCAGCTGAACACTTCACTCTCTGAACTAAAGAGAGAAGCACATGGATTGTTTACTAGGAAAAGAGTGCTTTATATATCTGAAAAGAAAAAAAAAAAAAAGAAAAAAAAAAGAAAGAAATCTTCCAGCTGTCCTTCAATTACATAAGGTTGTAGTTACTTAATATTTAGATAGGTGATCTTTAAGGAAAAGATGAGCTTTGAATAAAATGTCTCCTTTCCCTTCAGGGTTAATGCTGAGCAACATCCAGTTCTGCAGCTGGCAGGAGATTGGTTTTGGAAAGGTGACAGTGACACAGTCCAGCTCTTCTGCCTATTTGTATATTTGACAATCTGATGCCAAAGCACTGAGCACAAAGGAAATTATCTTTATAAAGCTGCTTGAAATTGTCTTTAATTTATCAGCTTTGAAAATAGTCTCTTTTTTTAACACTCTCGCAGCACTCGGAGATTTGAGGGCTTTTCTGCTGCATTTAAAAAAACAAAACCATTTTGAAGACCCTTCTTGAAGTTAAATGATATCAGCAATTTCTTTTCAAAACAGAAGAATAGTCATGTGCAATTTCTAAGATGCTGCCAAAGCTAGACCAAAAAAAAAAACCCCAATTTCACAACACAGAACACATCTATCAGCCATTTGGGTGCTGAAATGTGCTGGTAAAAAAAAAAATCTGCTTGGTATAATTACACTCTGTACAAAGTTCCCCACCAGCTCAACCAGAAATTGGGTACTATTTGTCCTGTCTTAGCAAAGAGATGTCTGGTGGCATGGCCACATCTTTAACTGGATCCCTACTTCACTGGTGCTGCTTGGTTCTTAGCAAAACACACAGAACACCTACTGTGCCATTCATGAATGCATCACATTCCCATGACAGCTGGCAGCCACTGCTTGCTTCCTAAAATATTGGGATATGTGTATTCTTGCTTCTTTTCCCAGATGCAAACAGTGAGAAGGGAATCAGCCCATGGAGAGATGAAGATAAGCTACAAATCTCTTTGATCCTTTCATATCTGAGGAAATAATCCTCTGGGATCTCCATAACCCCAAAGAAAGTAATGGAAGGTCTCCCAAGAGGATTGAAGCCTCAAGTCAGAAACTCCATCCCCATCATGGATATTCACAGGTGTATTCTTACAGTGCTCTAATAGAGTGGGGCATATTTCCTTTGTTTCAGGGAGGGACTGAGATAACAGGCAAGGTTTGAATTTGATCAAGATCTGAAATAACCACTGACACAAAGTATGACTCACAAAAACACACAGCCATGAAACTTTACCAGAACTGCATCTTTATGTATTTAATTCCCTAAAAACTCTGATCCCAGGTGAGTGCTGCTCTGAATGCTACCTCCTTTCCACAGCTCCTTGTCCTGTTTAGGAGTCAGGACCAGCAGAGCACCACAGCTAAGGCACCAGGGTCACACAGATGCCCCAGGGCACACCAGCTGCCCACAGCAGATTCTCAGTTGCCACCTAGGCTGGGGCTTTCCTGCAGAATAATTATTATTGGAGATTAAGAGAAACCAGCAGGACCTTGGCAACCCAGGGCAGATTTGCAGGATTGCCAGCAAAGGGGGAGGGCAGAAGGGAAGCACAATGAAAAAAATAGTCAGTAAAAACCTTTCTGCTTGTAAGCAGAGCACGTTTTTGGTTGTGTGACTGAACAGCAATAAACAGAGAGCCAGAGACAATAACCACAAAGACATTTCCACAGAGCCTGTTCTCAGGTTAAACTCAATTTCCCACTAGCTTGTCATTACTTTGATTATGGGGTCTGTCATTGTTGGTGCATCATAGCCTGAGGTGTAACATTGCCAACACTCAAATGCATCACAGCCCCTGGCCAGGCAGCATTCCTGGGAAGTGCACTGCTCCTACTGGAAGGTGCTAGAAAACAACTCCAGCCTGGAAGAGGCCACTTTAGGAGCAGGAAATCGCATCATAACTTCACACAAGGAAAACCATGGTGAAGCTCTGTGGTGGTGGAATGGGACTCAAACTCCCCAGGATTTTTTTTTTTGACTTGGGAAAGGGCTTGTTCTGTGAGACAGAACAGGGGAGGCTGTCCAGGCCTCTTTGTCCCTTCTCTGTGCCCACCCCAGACACCAAGGGGCAGAAGACAGGGATGCCATCAGCTTGCAGGTCTGTTTTCACACCTCAGGGGCCTGGGATGTTCCAAGGTGTGATGTGTGGATGTTTCCATGGATCTCTATCCATCTACTTTGAACAAGCCACAGAGGACTTGGCCAGGCCAGTGCTGTAACCATTCAGAGTACCTGCTGCCAAGCCAGCTTCTCACTGTCTGGCTATAAATCTGGGCCTGACATATGCATATGCCATGTTTTCCAGCTTTCTGGCTTTCTATCCTTTATTTTTTAATTCCAGAATGATTGCAGTTAAGGGATACTATCTCATCAAAATGCCTATCAGCACACTAGCTTGTAAACACTTGTAATGAGAATGGCTAATAAAATAGTTTATTAGCCAACCTTGTACAGTATTTTTACAGCTTTTTCCACTCATCATTGCAGAAAGATAACTCCTTTGCAGCTGTTCTGAAGCTGGCATTGCCACCAGCCTCCCTTGGTCTCACTTGTAACGAGCTGAGTAATTAAAGTCCTTATAGGAGCACCAGGGTTTTTTATTGCCCACCACAATCCAGTCCTCTGCTCTCTGACTGACTCAGAGAGGAACTGCCACAAATATTGTTTCCAAAATAGGCCAGCAACAAAACTTCTTTTTCTTGTGTTAAATGATGGAAAAATTCAGCAGCTAAGCTGCTTGAGAGTCCTTGTTTCCTGAGCCAGGATGCCAAGGAAAAATCCAGTGACCTCTCAGAAATCTGGCAGATCAAAATCCCAGGTCAGGGTTGTGGAAGATCTGCCCGTGAATCACTGATGTTAAAATGGTAACAAGCAAATATCTGAAAGTAAGTAAGGTAGGGGGAAGCCTTCAATCTGGGAAGTTGTCAGGAATCAGTCTGGAGTGATGGTGGATAAGTGATGTTTTGTTTAGGGTTTAAGCAAGCTATAACCAGTTTGCTTATATTTATGCCATGATCTTGCTTGTTCTCAGCCACCAACTGGGCAAATGAACCACTAGCTAGGAACATTGTAAAAAGCTTAAACCATTGATTCAAAAGAGAATGTTTTCCTTAGTGGAAAACCATGCACAGGCTTCTCTACAACAAGATGCTTTTTTGTAGCAAAGTCTGTTTTTTCAAAGGTACTTGGTGAAGTCAATTATCAAGATATATGGAGTTACATTCCATGAGGTAAACATAAAACCAAATGCTTGGCCGTAAACATAAACCTCCTAACTTTTCCTTCTCCTTCTGTCCTTTTATCTCTTTTTATTGCTACATTCAGAAGTATAAATTGGTAATTTATTGAAAAATGAATGGTAACATTTACCGAAGTGGCACTATTCACTACTCATTTTACTGGGAAGAGTCTGGTTTTAGGACCTTTTTTCTTTATGTTTTTTAACACAAGCATAAACAAAAATGATCCTGAAAAGATGACCAAAATTATTTTCCCTCTTTACTTGCTTCATTTTAAAAAAGAAGCACTAAAATAAAATCACAGAAAGGAATAAGGTTTCTTTGAGGAAATACTTTTCCCTATCAAGTTCCCAGTGTGGCAATCCAGCACTGCAGCCTGGAGGAGGTACTGCAGGTAAAGAGATGTGCCCAGGGCAGCTGGGAACCAGCCAGCAAAAATCCTCAGCAGCTTCAGTCTGGGATCCTTATCTAGAGCAACAAAACCCCCTTTGACTCCAGCTACTAATTTAGACCACTGAGCTGGCTAAGGCAGCCAGATCATCAGAGGGATTACCCCTGCTTAGCACCCAAGGGTGCACTTACTGCAGGAAATGTATGATTACAGCAAATCACTCCCTGAGACACTGCCAGCAGTCCACAGCACAGGGCAGGGTTTGCAGGGAAGGTGAATCACTACTAGTGGCACAATTTACATCCCTGACAAAAAGAAATAATCCTCTAAGGGTATAAAGCAGTCCCTGTGCTCAGGGGCCATGTAGAAAAGTGCTGGGCAGCAGTTTTGGTTAGGTTGGTGCCCCAGTTTCCCCTGAGGGCTGCCCTGAGGGTAACAAATCCTTGAGGAGCTCCAGGCTGTCATCCCCCAGCCTAGATCACAGTGATACCTGGTGCTGCTTTTTACAGAATGCTGTAACTACTGATTCTACCACAGTGAAGCTTTTGGGATTCACCACAGAGCAAAACCTTGGCCTTCCTGAGGCTCTTCCTTCCCCAGGCACTTATCACAGACTGGCTGCTGAACTGAGCAACTGAGGGCACTCCTTGTGCCATTAGCACATTTTAATGAAACCCATTATATTAATAATTTCACATATGGAAAGCAATTCATCTGGACTGGAAACCGTCCATGTAAGTCATCTGTGACTACACTCCTTACATTTTAATTCTTCCATTTCTACAGGGCAAATCACTCCTACCTTCTGCTGTGTCCTGGAACTGAATAGACAGTGATAACTTTCTGTGGGACAGATAATTCAATTAAATCCATTCAATTCCAGAAGTTATCACAATTCAGAAGGAGGAAGTCTTTGTCAGCTAAACTTTTACAGTGTATAACAAAAGGCCTAATATACTATATAATTTATGTAATGGCAAGTGTATGAAAATGGTATAGGACTTTTTTTCTCTAAGAGCAGCATCCTGCATTGAGAAAAAGCATCTCATTATAGATACATCCTCCGAAGCACTCTAACAATCTAAAAATACGGCCTAAGAGTGAAGTCACTCTGTATTTAGCACTGTAGTTTTCTATTTTATACAGTACTTATGCAACCCCATTCAGCAGATGCTTTAGGCAGTGCCCTTGAAGGACTCAGGCATCCTCTAAGTCATCCTCTCACCAGTGGACAACCACAGATGATTGGAATGCAGGCAGATTGGATTTTGCATAAATGGATTTTATGCTGCTGCCCATTGCTCCAGGTTAATATCAGAGATGAAAAGCCAAAGTGCATGGCAGGGAAAGGCTGCAGGATCTGTTTCAGAGAATGACCCACAAAAAACCATGAGGCAATGAGCCTTACTCCAATTGAGCCTCAGAAGCACTGGTGCTGAGCAGAGTCCTCTTGGAAGCTTCAGAGAGGCCCTTGGGGAAACAGCTGTGAAAGGGAGGTATGATACTGCAATCCTAGAGAGCAGGAGTTCTGCCTGGGGAGATGCCACTGGCAAGGGGTGGCTGTAAACAGAGAATGTGCTGTGGATGGTCTCCAACAGGGTGTACTCGGGCTCTTTGAGAAGTCTGTAGGAATTCCAAGCACCAACCCAGTGTCCAAATCAAGTTAAATATGAGTCACAGCTAAAATGACTGGAAGGTCAAACTCAAGCCAAGCGTGAGAAAAGGGTCTTCAACCAGCATAACAGCAGCTAAAGACAACTACCATTATTATTGGGTAAATCTGTAATATCTCCTCCCCTCTACGTAGGATGAGGCCTCAGATTAGCACCAGAAAACCATTAAAAATTATATACAGTACTGTCAATTAATACACAGATTTGAAAATCTAAGCAGTGTGGATGTGGCTTTCTCTAGCCTCACATTTCTGTTTCAGCACTGGGAGAAGCCCTTCTGTTGAGTTAATCCTGATCTGCTGAAGATGATACATTAAATCAGCTGTCAGTTTTCAGTAATTTCTCGAAGGGAACAGCCTTTGTGAAGGATTTTCTCTGGTGAGGAACATAACAGAAAGGAATTGTGGTAAAGGAAGGAATTCTGCTGAAAAGCCACTCCCAATTTAAAGTAGATAATGAGCATCAGAGCTATTGTGACAGCAATTAATTCTAATCACTTACCAGACAATAAAATTTAATTATGGGTTCTTTGAAAACTAGAAACCCAACAATTATTCTTAATAGGCTTTTCTTGATGGCAGATAGGGAGCAGAATTTGTTGAGGCTGGTTTTCCTGCAGTTAATTTTTTTAAAAAATCAGCTTTCAGTTAAGGATGCCTAGTCTTGCATTAATATATAAACCAGTGCTATTGTGCTAAGTTGAGATCCCACAGGACAGAAAAACAATCTTCAAGGAACTCCTCAATATGCTTTTATATAATTGGCATTCTCCTCTCTGCTGAGGTCTCAGATCTTTATCATCTGTTCAGGAGTGCTTTCAGCTCAGAACAGCTGGATGTCTCCAGCTTCAATTCAGGCACATTCTTGCTAGTAAGAACAGAAATTGTAAGTGTTTGTTTTGCCATGCAACCATTTAGGTGCTGCTTGTGAGCTTTGCTGAGGAGTGCCAGGGGTGTAGCCCAGAGCCCAGCATAAGCAGGTGACTCCTGCTGTGTGGCCACCACTTTCCTCCTGCACCAGCTGCTGCTGCACTTTCAAACAGAAAATGACCTCTTCTCCTCCAGTCCAGCAGCCTGTCTCACCCAGCCTGCTCCAGGTGAGGACAGCATGAAGGCAGAGAAGGACCATCTCTGGTATTTCTCATTTTGATGTCCTGCTCATCTGTTTCTCTCCCAACCAGCTACAGAGCACAACTGCTCTTGCATGTGAAAAATCTTCCAACCTCTTCAAAATCTAACAACATGTGAGGCAATCCTGTCTACAAGGAGTAACTGAAAGGCTTTTACTTGCAAACATAAGCTAAAAAAATTTAGAATTTCCCTAATGACTTTAGTGTCAATCCATCCTCCCCTGTACACTCTGTGCCCAGGTGCCCTCGGGGTCTGCATTTTCTGTTTGCCCAGTTTTCAGATGGTGAATGGCATTACTGTCCTGTGTGTCACTGATGTCTAGGATAACACAGGGATTCTCCTCCTCCTCAGCACCATGGCAGCACTTCTTTGCTTACCCATGCTGAGCTCACAGCCATGTTTTGTCACCTGTATGAAAACTGCACAGGGACACTCCTCAGGTGGCACTGCTCCTGAGGCACCAGGTGCTTGGGGACACAAATGAGAGATAAATGACACAGCACTGCTGGGACCTTCATTTCCAGAGCAGCAGATCAAGGCTAAGCTGCAAACCAGATAAATACTGGTATCTTTATAGCCTTAGGAAGAGCACTAAAAAAGTTTCAATGCCTGTTCCAGGATATAGTGAGAAGTCAGCCCTGCTGGCAGTAAGAACACACTATTTATGTCCTTTCAGCTGGCCACATCAATGAATTCAAAATTTGACTAAAGGCTCAGGTCTGACCCTCAGCAAAGGTCACATTTTGACCACTTCATCTCCCATGAATCCTGACAGGCAGCAAACACTTCAACCCATGCCCCATGATGCTTAGTCAGAACAAACCCCACTTTCCTAAGGGTTGTTCCCAGTGCTTCTGTCAGAATGGGATGGATTGTAATGCCTCTCAAAGACTGTGAATAGCAGAGGGACACTTTAAGCTACAATGAGGTCTCATTAGTAGAAGAGATCTTGAAGGAGAAGAGCATGGCAGCTTTTAGTAACGCTCAGGAAGTCAGAAAAAAGAACAAGATTATCTAGAGCTGGAAGAGCAAATATTTTTTCCTCAAAAGGCACCTGATTCTCCATATGAATATCTTGGGTGATCATTTACCCCAGAGGCTAAAAGTAGTGTAAAATCAGTACAGCAACATTATGCTGGCTTTGCACTAGTGCAAGCAACTCCACAAAGACTACCAAAATCCCATATCCATAAGAAACTTCATGGTATATAAGTAAAAACTGGCCTTTAATAACAGGAAACTTTCCCTGGGAGGATGAATTCTGACAGAACTACAAACCCTTGGCACTCCTTGCATCTCCTTGCAAAACAGCTGCACTTGCCACCCTTGGATATTGTTTCAGACAATCCAGAGCATTCATCCAAGATTACGGTAATCCCAAAGCACTAGCAGTACTTCCTAGCAATTATTCATTGTTTCCCAAAAGTTCATTATCATAAAGCTTGAACATGATTTGCAACAAATGCTTTTTGTCTTTCAGTTTCATCGTTACAAACTTCCTTAAATTAAAAGGGTTTATCTCAAGTGGTATTATCAGCCTGCAGAATTCAATATATTTTAATTATGAGGATGAATGAGAGTTTAGCCTACCTAGATAATGACAAAATTCTCCATTTAATTAGCCACATCAAAAGGTTCACACTTAAATTCTCTTCAATGTAAAGGTGAAACAAATGTTACAGCATAGATAGATTATTCCTTATAAATTACATTATGCAGTGGTAGACATTGAGATACAGAAGGAAGGAAAACAGAGGGTTTGGGTACTGTTTGGCAGCTGACTGCTGTAGCAGAGCAGATTTCCATGTCCTGCAGATGGCTAATGCAGCAGTGTTCATATGCTTCATATGGCATGGCAGCATCTCCTGTCCATGCAGAGATGGCAGCAGCACTGAGTGATGGAAGCTTCCCAAGGCCCAGGTTGCTCTGACTGTGGTTTGTATCAGAAACACCACAAACACAAGGAGCCAGAGGTCCTCTCTCATTTACCTCCTCGTGTGGGCTGTTCCAAGAGCCCACTCTCCTGCTAGTGTTTGTTGGCATCAGACTGGGATACAGGCAGCAGGCGTGCACCAAGGCTTGGCACAGCACACACTGCAGTTGTGGGTCTTAGTACAGTGATAACTTCCAATCCTTCCCTACTTTTATAGATCCCTTTATGACAAAGATAAAGAGGTGCTGAGCTCACAGACAGACTCCTGGATGCCTCTGATGCATGCACAGAGAGATAAAGCACAAATAGATTTTTAAATCTTGAGAGTGAGTATATACATGCTATGTGGGGAAGGAAAAGAAGATGCCTTAAAAGCTGGTGGCAACATCCAGTCCAGGAGATCCAGCAACCTGCAAGTCAAGCAAGACTCATTTTTCTGCTCACTGCCAAGAGCTCTTTCAGATCATGGAGTCATTTCTACTTGGCTGTTTCCTAGGACTGTCACAAACCTGACTTTGACTGTTTTAAATGGCCTGAGAGCAAAGAGGTTTCCTGCTGCAGCAGCCCTCTTGTGAGAGGTAGAAATGAGCCCAGGCACAGACTCCTTGTTTCTCACAGCAGGAAAAGGGCCCTGCTTTATTCCTCTTTCCACCTCAGCCATCCTGACCCCAACCATTCCCTGACTCTGCCTGCAGCAGCTCCTGCTGTAGGTTTCCCTGGCAGCCTCTGACTGCTGGGGATTTCCTGCTGAGCTCTGCCTGCAGGGATCAGTTTGCATATATTCCCTTCTCCTACAGTTTCCTAAAGTTTTTAATATTTTTTCTTTTATTTATATAAAGAATACACTTTCATCTTGCTGTGTTTAAAGAGTTCTATCAGGAAAGCAGGAAAAGGTAGCACTAAGTTGTCCAGTCTCTTACATTCTTTCCTTTTTGCTTTCACCAAGCCAAACTATCCCAGCTTTGCTCCTAGCTTGTGCAAGGGCTGCCTGAACAATTCCCAAGTGATTTAAAGGTGCTCACTTCAGAACAGTAAAGCCAGGAAGGTGATCAACTGGAGAAAGAGCCTGACTTCAGTATTCAACAGTGTTTCCTGGGAAATCAAGCCTCCAGAGCTTCCCATCATTCAGCACACTTGAAGAGCTATCCTCCAAAGTCTGCTCAGCAGACTGACTACTGAGAAAAAAAATAAAAATAAAAAAAAAAAACACCAAAAAAAAAAAAAACAAAAAAAA
>WEIU01015169.1:1675533-1811412 GCA_013389925.1 Aegithalos caudatus
AAAAAAAAAAAAAAAAACCACTGTTACTAAAAATTAGTTCCCTTTATATTTCATCATGGCTCTTATCACCATTTCTTGTGCTTATCTCAAAAGTTGTGCTTTGTACTGTCTCTTATACCTTCATGAATCTCTTTTATCAGCTCTCTTTTAAGACAGTAAAAAAGAGTAAAATTATTTGAATGCTTGTAGATTAGGATATTTCTTAACTCTGAACAGCCTCCTCTTTCATCTGTCATTGTCAACCTCCCCAAGATTAATAAGAAAAAGACATTTGTAAGAGAGAATCTGTTGAGAGCAGAGATGAGCTTTGTACAAAGGATACTAATTGTAACTTTTTTTTAGCTCTGCATTGATCCCAACAGCTGTGGATACTTAAAAATCTTTTCCTATAGTGTCCACACAAAAAAAAAGAAAGGCATATCAAGAAAAAAAAATTCAGCCAAGCATTACTGTCAGTCTGAAGTAAGCTGGAGGATGATTTCCTGATTCCTGACCATGACAGAAGCTGGATTTTCATTTTGCATCAGTCAGACCAAGGGGGAGGGAGAAGAAGAGACAGGAAAAGGAGATGGAGCAAAGGCAGCCCAGGGGATGGTGTGAGTAGAGATGGGTCTGGATGAGAAAGGACACTCCTGTCCTGGGGGACAGCGTTTAGCACCGGCAGCAAAGCGCTAACATTACTGCATAATTACAGAGTACTCAGTGTGTATTCAGCCCTGGTGTGTTTTTCTACAGGATTCCACTCCAATTGTATGAGAGCCTGTGGAATCCAAGCTGTGGATTAAGTACCTGCAGCTGCTGCAGCAACAGGAATGTATAGACAAGTATACATAGATACAGCCATTCTGTCAGCTAACTGGCACAGGAGCACTGGTTAACAAAGTTGAATTAATAGCAAAGTCTTCCTATTTTTCCAGAACTGGCAGCCCCTTTTTAAAAGTGCCCATCTCTCTGATATTTGTTAGCCCACTGCTCTGTGCTCTGTCTCCTCACTTGTATTTCACATGTCCATCTCAGAGGATCAGGGCTTCTCCCTGCTCCTGAATGCACACACACAGCTGAAGGCATTGTCCTACTGCTCTTTTCCCAGCACCTCCTCACCTCTGAGGCATTTCAGCAGCTCTGCACTAAATGATGTGGTCACTGTCACATACAAGAATGATGGTTTCCTAACAGACCAGTGCTCATCAGTGCTTTAAAAAGAAGACTTAAAAAAAGAAGGGCAGAATCCTGGCTGTGCAGAATTTAAGAATGAGTCACTGTCACAGTCCAGGCATTTATTTCATTTTCAACTCATAAGTAACAAAATAAAAGAGGAAGCAGAGAATACAGATGTCTTAAGATACTGCTTTTTTCTCTACTAGAGGTGAAAGCAGGGTGGGTGGATGTGAGATGACACCAGCTGTTAATGGGATTTTTGCCAATGAAAAAATATGTGCAGGTTGCCTTTAGAATGCTGCTTCATTAACCACCATTAGTCACTCATTTCACAACTGAATGGGTGAACAATTGATGCCTTTGGGCTCTTCTCGAGTTCTTCTTGGTTTGTGGGTTTTTGTTGTTGTTGTGTGTTTTTTTACTAACATCTCTACCCTAAAAGTGCAAACCTCTCCCTGTGCACAGGGGTGTGTTCATCACAAAAGATAATACTGAAGAGATACCATGGAAAGAGCCCTTGGGATAGCAACCAGAAATAAAGTCTGGCTCAAAATTTGGTCATGGCAGTTGACACCCATGGTTCAGAGAGTCCCTTGGTAACTAAAGGCATCACAGACTCTGCTCATACCTTTGCTGCATATCTGTAACAGCTTTCATCAGATTTTATATCCCTCCTGATATGTTTCAGCATTAATTTAAAAAATCAAACAGAAAACCTCTTCACCTTGATTCTCTCTCCACACTCAAAGCTTCTTGGGCGTCAAGGGAACTTGGGAGCACACACAAGAGGCAGCCCAGGTTTGCTCATCTCGTCCACACCACCTTAAGTGCACTATTTGCAGTGCAGATAGCTTCAAAAGGCACTGCTACGTGGTAGCCAGCTCCAACACCAGATATCCAGCACCAGAGGCAGCAGTATTTCTTGGCAGGGCCTGCAGGTATTTAGGGATATATAAGGGGTAGGTACCTAGCAGTGCCTTGGATTTGGAATGTCAGGCCAGCCGAGCGTGGCTGGAAGAAAACATTCCACATCAGCTTACTCTAGCAAGTATCAGAGAATTGTCCAGCCTTGAACAGTCCCAGCCCTGGGTGTGCTGTGCTCACAGTGGAGCACAGGCAAACCTGGAGCAGGGTGAGAGAAGGCACTGCACGTGCTGCAGGACACGGTGCTGTTGGCCAGAGCTGCTGAAATCTCCATGCACACAGCCAAGGACAGACACAGCCCACATGCTACAGCGGGGATCTGCTCCACACACAGCAGCTGAAGGTGCTGCCAGAGCTGAAAAAGCAGCACAGAAGGTGGGAATGAAAATGAAAGGGTCACTTAACTGGGAGGGGGTAAAGCACTGCAACACTTTCACTTCATTTTTCAAAGGATTTGATTTTAATGCCCACAATCACGGCACAAAATGTTGGACAGCAACATGTGGAAGTCTTTGGGGAGTTCTCCCCTTTTGAAGCCAGAAACAAGGCTGAGTGTCTTTATGATACAGAGAGAGCCACCTGAATTCACAATATTAAACAAGAATGTAAAAAATAGTAATGATAATAGCCTGAAGGACTGAGCAGAACTTGGAAGCAGTTCTAGGACACACACCTGCAGCCTTCTTCTCCCATCAAATCTGCAGGCTGAAAAAGACCAAGCAAAAGCAAAATACTTGGAAAGATAGTTAGGTGGATGATCTGAAATCTATTCTCTTTTGAGGCACCAGAAGCAGTAAGATGGCATGCTGGAGGGAGTTCTATGCAGTGTTTCCACTGTCAGTCTGTCTGTAGTGGAAGAGACTCCTGGAGTCCAATTTCCCAGAGTGTTTGAGAGCTTCGGCAAAAAGCTGTGTCACCTGTTAATACAAAAAGAGGGGGGGCTGAGCTTTGAAAAGGCTGTGTGACAGAGCAGGCTCCACACTTCTGCTCTGTCACCCTGAAACTTCCTGGTGCAGGTCCAGCCCTTGAGTTCATCCAAATCAATAGCAATTTCAAGGTGACTGTGCACAGGAGCTGACTCCAGCCCTCTGGAGCCTGCATGTCCAGCTGCAGAGATGTAGATGTGCCCTTTGCAAGACAGCTCTGTCCCATGAGAGCTGTTGTTTCCACTACAGCCCAATGTAAAGAGAACCAGGGTTGTTTTCCTCTCTCAAACTTAGAGATTAAAACTCTACAATCCAAACTGTTCAGTGAAAAGCATCAGGCAGGTGTGGTAACACATTTTGGATGGGGACCATTGTTGTGCTTGTCAGATTGTGTTTTGCTAGTAGGTAAAGGAGGCATCTTCAATTTCCCATTCCTGCTAATCATGTCTGGCCATTATCCTGTGAACCTTCAGCTTCTCATTCTCCCTGCTCTCCACTCACTCCAATCACAGCAGAAGATTTTGAACATCCAGACACCAGTTCAAATCACTGGGTTCCATGTCAGTGTCCACCAAAATCAGTGGGAATTTGGCTGTTGTGCTTACTGAGAAACAGATGAGGCTCTTTTGTGACAGTCAAAGCCACTTGCAAAGGAAGGCAAGGTACTGCTGGCAGCAGGAGTCCCACTTTGCATTACCAAATACCTGCTCCCCATCAGTGTGTGAAAGGGGTTTCTCAGGAGCTACAAACCCATAATGGCAACAGCAGGACAGGCAGCAATTCCACTTGGATAGCACTTCTGAACTGGACTGCCCCAAGGATCCTTCAAGAAAGCACACCTACATCCTGCTGTAAGGTTTAGGGAGCATACCAGGATAATATTCCACTAAAAAACGCTTCCCATGCCTAATTTAAAGATGTTAACATGCAACTGTGGGAGATGTTTTGCTCTGAAGTGAAAATGCTGCAGCAACAATTTCAGCTGCACAGTGCAGGACTCAGGACTTCAGAACTTATATTCTTTTCTTTGGCTTGATTTTGTTTTACTCAGAGCAATGTCATTTTGTATAGTAACATAAAGAAGATATATTTAAACCACTGTGTTGTCATGATTTTCAGATACATTATTTGTCAGAGATAACGAGGTCCAAACAGACTGAAATCTCTGGTCACAAGGGCTTGGAAGCTCTCAAGGCTCTTATGTCTAAGAGGAAAAAAAACAAGATGAGAAGTACCTTGAAGTTAGTGAGCAGAGCAATCCCACTGTCAATAGCCATCCTCCGGATCACGTAATTATCATGGACAAACCTGGTGTTGCTGTTGGGCAGGTTAATCACCAGATCTATTTTCCCATCCCTCACCAGCCTGAAGAGACAATGCACAAGACAGTATGACAGTGTGTCCTTCCTAATAAAAACCTCTGATGAACAGCACAGGCAAGCAGCTAAACAATGCTGAAAAATGTCACATGAGCTCAGTCTTTGCTCAAGAAACAAGGGTTGAAGGGTTAAGGCACTAAGCTTTATTCAGGAGTTTGGACTTATTTCAGTTCTAGTCAGCAATGCAAAGCAATATTCAGCCGTGAAACAGCTCAGAACAACTCTGTTAAGGCATGGCTGGCTGTCATTAAAAGGCTAAATATTCAGATTTCATGTATAACATGGAGCAATACATCTAGGCCATACTAAACAGGACTGTTCAATGAGGTGTTCATTAAGCTGAAACCTCCCTGCCGTGGCAATCCCAGCCAGAATCAGATAAACCAAAACTTTTGGACTGAATTCAAAGTCCCATTAAATCCTTACCATTGATCTCAACAGGACCAGCAATTTGCCCCTTGTGTTTGCTGTCCTGGATTTTGTAAAGACAGATTTGCCAAGGTGGGTGGTTCTCTTACCTCCTGACTGAAGGGAGGCCTGGGCTCTGGCTTTCCTGGGATGGCCATGCCACAGGATTTGCTGGGATACCATTAGCATTGAGCCAGGCTGAGGTTGCTTCTGTGGCATAAAGCTGTCCCAGAAAAAAAACCTGTTATTTACTGTGTACTTCACAATACCACAACTTTTCATTGAACTCATGTGGCCCTGACCTAACACACAACATTGTTGTCAGAGCTGATTTTGGAGGGAATTTTTCATAAAAAGGGTGTCTCTCCATGTAGAGAGACACACACAGAACAGAAAAACCTTCCCAACTTTCTGTTATCAGTGTTTTTCTGATGGATGATAGTCTAAGAATGGAAGTAGCACTTCCAAGTAAAATGGCTTAGGAAAACCTAAATCTCTGTGACTTTCAATCGGGCTTAAGTTCAATCACTTGTGAATTTTTTTGGCCATGTTAATTTTCTTTTTAATGCCTAGCACTAAGTTTTGAAAGGTAGAACTCTCACCAATCTTCTGTGGCTGTGTTGTTTTCCATAGAGATTATGAATGCAAAATAATACAGAGGAGTTACAAGAGTGATGTAAACACCACAGAGTTCATGTATCTGCAGCTTGTATCACTGAAAATGTAGTAAATCTGTATAATATACTCCATACAAAAGGTTTTTCCTTTCTTGTCTCCTGCCATCCATGACACCCTATTGGCATTTTTGTTTCTTGGAGAAGCTGGAGGAGTGTAAAATGTCCATCTTGGCTGCAGGCCAGGGTTGTTCCTGCCCTCACAACAGACACATATGCTCAGTTAAACAATCATAAAAACTTTTAATTGGGTGGTACCTGCTGACTTTACGGATCACTCAGCTAAAAATCCCTGTTATACATTGAAAACACCCTTTTTTCCCTATGTCCAAAGAAACCAACATTCTTGCATCAGGTTGAGGACATTTGAGGTTTTAAAAGCTCTCTAACTTTAACTAAGTGGAACCACCTACCTTGAAGCCTTGCTCATGCAGTAGTTCTGCTACACTGAGGAATCTGGGGCGGAAGGACTTCTGAAAAAGGAAAGTTTTTAGGTATAGCACCAAAGGTAGGATTTGGAACAGTACATTTTTGGGCAACATGAAGCTCTTCCACACTGTGCTAAGAGGTAAATACACCTTTCTGTGCTGAATGTGTGCAGGGACAGAAATGTCTGCATTGTGCATGTACAACACCATTCCCAACACAACTGCCTGAATCCTGAAGCCCTGAGCTAAGACATATTTTGTTACACCAGAGTAAGTGTTCCCATACTAAGTCAGACTGCAACCACTAAAGATTTGCTACTGTATATTAAATATCTGGGCAATTGCCTTCTCAAATACACCAACTGGAGTCTCCTCAGTTCTTAATTAAATATTTTTTCAGTCATTGCTCTAACATTTGCTTTCTCTTCTGGCAGATAACATACATGGATGGGCTTTGGGCTGCCTTTGAATGCTCTGCATATCACAGAGCTCATAAGAGCTTGTGCATGTGTGAGTTCATTTCTAAGTCCTGTGGGCATAGGGAAATGGAGTCAGGAGACTGGGATGCCACATTCCCATGAGGACCTGAATGCCTGACTTACAGCACCTTTGAAAGACTGTCTTATAATGCATATCCAGATTCAACATCACAGGGAAAGATGCAACAACCTCCTGTAGACATCTGAAACTTGAACAAGCTGTTTTAGAGTGACAGGTGAGAGAAAGTATCAGCCTAGGACTCTTTGGGATGTTGAAGGTACTGCAGTGCAAATATCAGATGCAACACATGCCCTCCTCCCTGCCAAGGCAAGCCAAACCTTGCTTTTAACCTTAGCCTGGTCTGGGCTTATGCACATTTGCAAGTAAGATTATTACAAGCTCCCTTGCTCCTGCTGCAGCCACTGATAGCTTAACCTTTATGGATGAGAGAGCAATATCCTGAAGGGCCAACAATTTCCTAGGAAGAAAAGGACTAAACAGTTTTGTTTTTTTCTGAGCACTCATTCTGAAAGCCATCTCGTTCTGTACATTAGCTGGAAAATATAAATACACAATGTGACAGGGCTGGCAGCTTCCCAGTCAGAGAGAATGGTTCTGCCTTCTGGTCAGGGGTGTTGGCTTTCACAATAGTATTATAAACTTCTATCAAACATGTACTGAGCACTTGTGACACATAAAACAGCCTCTCTATGAAAAGAAATTACAGCTGTCAGCTTGCATTGGAGCAGCCTCAGATTTACAATCTGGCTGGAATAACCTGTGTAAGAGACCATAAGTTACTAAAGGTGAAAAGTACAAGCAGATTTACTTAGTGGAAGGCATTTATTGTAGGAGAGTTGCATTTTTTTCCTTTAGCTGAAAAGTTCCATTTCTTGTAACCGTTCATGTTTTCCAGCAAGCCTGGCTATTTGTAAAGTGCTACATCCTTAGCTTATCCAATACAGCTGCATCAGTTCTCACTGAGATCCAGCTCAGAATGAAGCCAACCCATCTCCTGTGATAATCTTGAATTCTGTATCCAAATCCAAAGTGGAGGATGAAAAAATTTTGGTATGTAAGGAACCAAGGCAGAAGGCTACCTCGAAACAACAGACTTGGAGTGCCAGGATTTAAAAATAAAATACTCTGTCAGTGTTTTCTGCATCTTGTGGTCACTCACCAGCATAAATGTAAGACAGATGCACTCCATCCCAGAGATATCATTGAATAGCCCAATCAGGAAAGGAAAAAACCCAGCTTTTCAACTCCTTTTGCATAAATATAAATTATTTAATGACCGATTTCAGCATCACAGATTTCTCCACTTTGTGGGGAGATGTAGATTATCAGCTCACATAAACTGACAGAGATTCATTTGTCTAACACAGAAGTCATACTGGGAGAGCATCAGACCTCTCAGATCTTGGGGATCCCTGACCTGTGCAGTGTCACTGAGTGCTCACCCAGGAACAACCCAGCTGAGGGGCAGCCCTCACAATCCCCACCAGCTGCCCCACCTGCCTTGTGCTGTCCCTGGATGTCAAGGAGCACTCACCTGACCCTGGGGATGATAACCTGGTTATCCACAGCTCAGCATGGCATCAGGAGGATCACCTCTGGAACTGCACACCAGGCTGGAAGCTCCCCAGCAAGGTGGATTCATTGCCTGGGCATACTGGGCTCAGTTTGGACCACAGATCACAGCAGTACCATTTGATTCTTGATTTGCAAAACATCCCAAAAATATTTGCAAGGAAACTGAGATCTCCCTCTCCACTCCTTTTAACTATATCCATTTGACTTTTACCTTCAAGAAGGCAGTGTCCTCTACCTCAACATGATTAATAGCAAAGGTATAAATGTGCAGCATACCAAATCACTGAAATATGAGCCTAGCTGCTTTGAAGAGAAGCAGAATTAAAGACCATTTTGCTTCTTATTTCTCTCTCTGCAATAGATAAAAATCCAGTCTAAAAATCAGAGCAAGGTGCTAGTCACAAAGCAATGATGCTTTCAAAATTGGGGTGTGCTCTGAGCTCACCATCTACTGCAGGTGAACCACAGCAGCTTCCTCAGAGACAACCAAGGGGGGCTTGTGTGTGTGCTCCTGACAAAGATCATCCCCCAGAGCACCAGAACAGGATGCAGAAATCCTCCTGTCATTTGAAAACACTCAGTGATGGTTGAGAGAGGCTACGGGCTATCTGTTCTTCTGAGACTGTTTCCCTGTGAGGATACCCCAGCAGTGTTACCTGTATGAGGCAGGTGGGTTCATGTTTGTGATGGAAACAGGAATGGTTTCATTTTCTGAATGTGTTCATAGCCCCCCTGATGCCCCATTCCTTGTGCCTCTTGTTTCTGCAGTGAGGGGCTCCCCTTTTTTCCAGCCAAATACTCAAAGCCCACTTGCAGCCTACATGTAAGCTGAAGGTTAGCATTTCAACCTTCCCTTCTCACAGGGCTTTATTTCTCCTCTGTTTCAAAGCACACCATTGAAAAGTACATAGGTGACAATCTCCAGACTGGGAAGGGGACAATACCTGGTTCTCAGAAACAAACTTTACACCTCTCGATTTGGAGTTTAATTGTACAAGAAATATGCTGAGATGCAGAAAGATCTTTAAGCGATTGATCTGTTGTTTTTAAGTTTATTTTGCAAGAAAATGAACCATAAACCACTCATTAAAATGACAGAATCTTATCACTTTTAAAAGGTTTGTGGAGTTGAGTTTTTGGCTTTGTTTTATCTTTTCTTTTTCCCTTCCTTTTTTTCTTAACACCTTTGTACAAAGAAAATTTGGTTCAGTTTAACAGCTACTGACACACAACTTAGATAAATGCTTTCTATAGCTAAAATTCCTTTTTTTTCTGCCCATTCCCCTTTAGCTGCTATCCAGAAAATACACTTAAATTTTAAACACTGGTCCCTCTCCTTTTTTCTCCTCTTGGCTTTGCTTTTCTCCTTTTTAAATGCTGTTTTAAGATATGCAGTATATACAGTAGACATCCAGTACCAACTGCCCAGAGCTTCATACTGAACTTTTAAACTTTATCTAGGTAGTAAGCAATTTTTCTGCTAATTAGAGGTAACTTAGAGCTACTGCTTTCATCCCAGATGTGTGTATATATATGTTGATATTTAAGCACTCAGTGGTAATCCTTGTTAGCAGAAGTCATGGTCCTTTCTGGCTGCTTTTCACACACTTCCTTCACATCCTCTGCTGGCACAAACAGCCAAAGACATTTTTCACACCCCAGTTGTCTGACAGGAAAATTCATCTATTCTATGGTTTTGTTTTATCAGCTTTATGCAATCATGTAGAGCATAAGCTTATTGTAAGCACAATGAAAATGGCAGGAAGAAATCAGATGGTTTTATGGGGCCCAAGAATGTTCTAGTTGTGTTGGAAGTGTATGGATTTTTGAGGAACATATGTACATCCCAAAGTTTACAAGTGTCTCTGATTTCAGCACCTTGTGCAGTCAGTAACTATTCCTTGATAAAGAACCAATTTTTTTTTTCTTTTCTGCCTAGCTCCCTATTCATCCTGAAACACAGAACCTCCATGCTGATCCAGGCCTGTGAAAGGGGCAGGGCTCTTCCTAAGGCAAACTCGTCAGGAACTTCCTCACATAAAGGCTCTTTGAAAAACCCATTGCACTGGAGAGCATTCCCATAATGACATCATTCAAACTCTCTGTCTCACAGAGCAACATTAAGTGTGACAGCAAGAGATGAAACCCTAAAGCCCCAGCTCTAGTCCAGCATGGACTCAGGGGCCCTGCAGAGCTTGTGTCCCCTCACAATCTGTGACTGTGAAAAGCAATCCCTTAGAGAAGGTGCCCTGACAAAGTATAGAAACCAGAAACATCACCACAAAAATGCAGCATTGGCTCTTCCTTTCTGAGTTACTTCTGGCTCACAGGAGCTATAGGGTGGGGAACAAGTCTGGCTGTGCACAGTCATCCAACAGGGAAAGGAGCAATGGCAGAAAAGTGGGGGCAGGCTGAAGACTTGTTGGAAATGATACAACTTCTAAATGTTTTAAGTCACTTTAGAAAGGGGTTTGTCTGCCTTTGGCAAGCGAGGAGGGAATTGGGGTTTCTCTTCAAAAGAATGTTCACTGTGGATTTGAGTTTCACTGTGTGAGATCTGAGGCTTCAAAAAGAAGATTCCTAGGTTCTGAGAGCTTAACACCTACAGACTGGAAGTAGACAGAAGATACAGAGGAGAAAATGGACATTAATAGATATTACCCATGGTGTGGTTGGAGACACGTGGTCTGGGAAAAGATTGATAGGAGAACCAAAGAATGAGAACCAGATTAGCATCAAAGGTGAAAGGATCAATAACAAGTAGAAGACTGAATACTATGAATTGTGTAATGTAGAACCAATGAACAAGAATTTCTTGAGGATTTTTATATATACTTGTGTATATAAGTATATATATATATAAGTATATACCTATATATATATAATTATATACTATAAGTATACTTTTCACATATATATGTGAAAAGTCTGGTAAAGAACTCTCTGTGATGGAATTATTTCAACTGCTCAGCCTGGGCAAGTGTGGATGGAATGATTTCCATTGCACATCCTAGCCAGAATAAAGATGTGGCCAGAATCACATCAGTTCCTCTGTGTTGGTGCTTTCTTAGCTTTGATTTTTAGGACTCACCTGGATTCCAATCAAAATTCCTTCTTTGGGAAATGTAAACCCTGTGGCAAGCAGAGCCTTCTGGAAAGCAGAGTACACATCCTCCCCAAAGCATGCAACCTGAACAAAGGCACAAAGAATGCATGAGGAGAAAACCAAAAATAACCCCAAAACATTGCTTTAAAAAGAAACAGGCATGAGATTTTCAAATAGGATCTTTTGTTTCTGTGTGAAGAAGTCAGACTGCTTTGCATGGAGCCTGCAGGCATGGGGAAGGGAATAAATCAGAGAATCATTGCAGACAAATCTCATCATTTTAATGAAGCAATAATGGAGGCAGAAGCAAAGCTTTCGTTTCAAACAGCACACCGAGGAGTAACAATTGATTCTGCTAAATTATTGGGATGCTGTACATATCCTCTACTCCAATGTTTGGGATTGCACTGCAGATTATTTAACATAGAGGGCCTAGACACCAGTGAGAGCTGTGCACACAGGCACATTCCTCTGTGTGCCTGCAAACCAGGGTAAGGCAGTGTTTGTGCTCTGGTGTACTCCTGGCATTTCTTTTGAAGGAAAACCACAAGATATAAAGAATCTTTTCCATTAGAAGCCCACAGATGAACAAAATTCAAGTAAAAATTTCAATATTTACCTAAGAACAAAGCAATTAACCAATTCATAATAATTTATTTTAAATAAATTATATTTTTTAAAGAAACAGTTGAGGAAGAAATCAGGAAGAACCATTTAGCAGCTCTCCAGCATTCAGAACTGGATGTGAAGCTTGGTTGTTTATAGACCATCATATGATATCAATCTTGAGCTGAACTGCATTCCTAACCAAAATTTGGAATTCTGGTGACAAAAAGGGGAATGTGTGAGCTTTTGTGAAAGTTTAAAAAGAAAAATCCAACCAACCAACCTTCACTTTTTTTTTGTCAGCTCCACACTTGTTGAAAAACAATCAGAAGCAGAAACTGTCACCGATTTTTCTCTTTGAAATAACAAATCTACCAACATATATAGATGGAATAAAGGAGCTAATTGAGAATTGCTCTCCTGTTTTCCTCTTATGCTCCTTCCTATCCCAGAGTGAGCCCTCCCATTCATGGTCTCACCATGGTGAGCAGAAACCAGTATTTCATGAAAAATAAATTATGATTTGCCAGATCTGCTGGAGTAAAAAAAAAAAAGAACTAAAGAAACAAAAATCCCACAAGGGAAAAGATTTTAAAAAGTCATGGAAGCATAATACAGTGTATCTATCTCCTATGTGTTTCTATGTATTCTATATTCCTGGATTTTATAGGGTGACAGACAGACTCTCCAGCCTGCCAGAAGAGGTTTATCATTATGGCAGGGTCCACAGCCACAATCCTCAAAGAGAACCCCAGCACTGTGTCTCCTATTGCAGGAATCAGGGCTTCCAGCAAAATAAATCTCTGCCAGACAGATGTGACAAATTCAAGGCCAGATCAAGCCATGTGTGTGAAAAATGTCTGTGAGGAATAACTGAGCATTTTACCCAAAGCAAGTTATTATCCTTACTTCAGTATAAGAAAGACTTTCATAAGTGTCACACTTTATGGCATTTGTGAATATGGATCTTTCCAACTCATAAAAGTTAATAATCCCTCCTTTATGACCATGCTAATCTCTAACTCTGTATAAAACCCAGAAAAATAATTCTTGTCCCTAGTTAAATTTCTAATCTTTTTTTTTGTGAGGAGGTTGTCTGTGTATTCAATTTTGTTCTGAAAATCAGGAAGTCACAGAAGTCACTTGACTTTTTTCCACCCATTAACTATACTGAAAGGAAATCTTCTGCAATAATGATTTCCAGCACATTATGAAGAGTAAAATAAAGTAATTCTGGAGAGATGTAGGAGACCTAAGGCTGTTCTTCCTTTGTATCTGGGTATTTTTCATACTGAAATGGAAAGTATTTCCTAATGAAAACAGCTCCTTCCAGCATACCCAAGCTCACACCCAACAGAGCAGCTCAGCCTCTGCCACCTGCCCAGTTGATGGTACAGCAGATTTAAATTTGATCAAATATCCTCAGTGTTTAATCACTTTCCAAGAGGATATTCTGGCCCAGAATAAGTTTTTGCTACTGCAACTCAGTCTGGAAGTAACAGAACACATGAAATTTGGAGACCACTTGGGTGTGTGTATGGACACCCTTGATGGCTCAGCAATAATTCATGAAGAAACCTTTTGTTCTACGTGAGTCAGTGCCACTGAAGGTGACATGGATGGAAACCTGTGAGGGTGAGGGTGCTGAGCCTGGGCAGGAAGATTCCCAGCCCTGTGCCCTCACAGCATGCCATCACCACACCAGGAGCCATTCCAGCAGCACTGGCTGCACAAAGAGTGGGGAAAGCTGCCCAGGCTCACCCTGCAGCCACCACATTTTATTGTCTCTTCCTTTCATTTTGTACCTTGGGACATGTCCTGATGGTTACCAGGAAACAGGAAAACACCACATATTTTTGCTGCCTTTAAGCAACTGGCACATCCCAAGACCAACCACTCATGCCCAGGAGCCTCCACGTGGCTGCTGCAGCAAGTGTCCATGGGGCTTGGAGCTGTCACCACTTGTCTGTCATGATATGGAGCACATGAGTCACAAAACAGCCCCCCAGAACCAACAGCTCCCAGATAAACTCATTCCAGGCTGTCACACTGACCAGGTCCCACTCAGGGAACTGACATGCAGGCAAAGAGGGACATCCAGTGGCTGAAAAAAATGGGTTTTCCAGGGCATTGTGGGGTTTACAGCTAAGAAAGATGTTCTCAATTTTCTGAAGAAGCAACAGATGTCATCATGATTCAGGCAGTAATAAGATCAGTTCCAAAGATTCACTATGTTTAAAGTCAACTTGGTTAAAAAAAAAAGCAAATCTAAAAGATACCTCCCCAGTAGAGGCCATTTCACACCGGAGAACAGGGTCAGCATCTCTTAGCCTGGACCAGGAAAACATTGGGGCCTGGAGAAAGAAAGAGGCAGGAAGGAGAAAGAATAAAAATTGTATAGTTTAAAAAAATATAAAAATTCCAGCTACACTTGGAAGTGACAGAAAGAGGCATTAATTTATCAAAAAAAAAAAAACAAACAAAAAACAAAAACAACAACAACAAACAAAACCAAACAGTGATCAAGGCTGATAAGCAAAGGACTATTTGGCAAAGCAGTTCCCTCAGCATCTTGATGATGGACTGGAACAAATAACCATGTATTCCACCAACTAATCAATCATTTAACTCTTGCATCCTGCTCACATTCCAGTGGTAGATTTTCAGTCAGTGGTAGCCCCCTATCAGTATGATTTTAAGGACACATTTTTAAACAAAAGGGCTGTGAAGCACCTAATTCATGGAACAAGGAGAAATACTATCTGAATCCAGCTGTTTTTTCAGGGGATGCTATTCTCCATGAAATGTTTCATTTTCAGAAATAAAACTATTCCACAAGAATGCAAACAATGAAATTTTGAAATTTTTTTCGTATTTTCCCTCTCCCCCATCCAAAAATAGACATTTGTAATTTTTTTTCTTTCTATATGCTAATGTTAAGCCCCTAGATCACTATTACTACCACTACTATTATTATTATTATTATTATTATTATTATTATTATTATTATTATTATTATTATCATCACCATCATAAGAATAAGAAACATGGAGGGAAGGGAGGAAAAAAAGTCTCTGTTAAAGAACCAATGACCAGGTGCAACAAACATGGAACACATTTCCTACTACCAAGTTATTTTCTGTAGGGCTTCTCCACATCTTAAACTACTAATGGTATTTGCATAAAGACAGCATGATTTCTGCTTAAGAACAAATCTATTTTTAAATTCAAAGCCATAATTCTGTCCCTGGAGATCTCCAAGGGTAACACTGGAGATAATGCAGCTGCTGCTTCATGACACCTAACAACGGCCAGTTAAATTGAGACAGGAGAAATTCAAAAGGTTTCTCAAAAAATGTTGTGTGTCTTTGTGACTTTTGGATCCATTTTGTTTCCATTGTAAGTACAGAGAAAGCTTTTAAAGTGGCCAACTCAAGCAGAAATATGGCAGTGCAGAGGGATCATTTTAATGTACATTGTCTTGAAAGGTAAAAAGCAGCAAAGCCTTGTACCACCTCCCAAATTTTTATCTGTCACTAAAGCTTAAACTGTGGCACTCTAATCCACAAAGGAACAGCTTGTTGAGAAAGAAGAAAAGAGATTGGTATCTTCTTTTAAAGCTGCTGAAGAAACAAGATCCAGTGTCCATGCAAACACTACTAGCAATAAATTGTAAGAGGATAGAAAATATGATGCATGAATAACAACAAACAGGCTAAACTGGAATATTTTTCAAAGTTCAGCATTTCCAAACGTGTTAGCAGGTTTTTATATTTGACAAATCCACACAGAACACAAGCAGTATAAAAAGCTTTGTAGGGAAGTTTCCAAGAATAAAGCTGGGGTTTCTGCTCTGCAGCCAGAGTTCCCAGGAGAGACAAAACTCTCAACAGTTCAGCTAACAACAGTGCAGAAGCCCCAGGTCTAAATAGTAGAAATTTATAAAAATAAATTAGATTCACCAAAATAAAATAATAATAAAAAACCAGTCTCAAGTCTGAATTTCAGACAACACCTATCTGTGGTATCAAAATAAAATGTAAAGCTATATCTAGACTGACTGGCTTGGGACACAAATTTGGCTTGCATTTTAAGAGTTCTGAACATTTTATTAGTAGAAAAATGTTAGGTGTTTTCTGCTTACTCAGTTTTCACTTGATATGGAAGCTTGAAAGTTTTTGTATAAACAATTCTTTGGATTTATTGCATCACTGATCTAGATTTTTTATGGTTACATTTTATTTTCTTCCACTAAGCATTCAAAAATACCTACCATACACTTTATTATGTTGGGTCCTACACAAGCTTAGTAATTATAGAAAGTAAAACCTTGGCCTTACTGAAATGAAAGGATACAAGGCTTTCACCCCTATTTTAACCAGTGGTGTACATAAAGGGGATTATGTGGATTTGACAGCCTATGTTCCAGATCCTGCAGATAAAATGTGGGGGACAATCACAACACAAAGCTGTGCATATCCACATGTGTATTACAAAGCATTATGAAATAGCCTGAACTTCAGTGTTCAACTCTGCAAGTTTTATTTATTTATTATGCAGTTCATAGGCAGGATTCAGAGTAGGTTAGATGCTAAAAATAAAGGAAGATTTGGTTTCACTGGATAATTTTCCTCTGATCTATCCCTGAAGTTTCCAAATAGATTATCTTGACAAAAACTACAAAAGATCAGTTTGGCCTTTGGCCAATGAGTAAATTGTTCCCTCAGGCCATTAAAGTACTAATTGTATATTAATGTGTTACACCCTGGCTCTGTGGTGGGGTTTCTGTGGTTCTTTTGGAAACCATACCTTAATCCCAACATAGGTGGATGGAAAAATGGGATGCTCCATGGTGGGGAGGGATGACTCATTAACCTGTTCTCCAATCATCACTTTAGTGGCCACATCAATGAAGTCCACACCCAGAGTCTTGGATACAAAGGGGAAGGAGCGTGACGCCCTCAAGTTGCACTCTATCACCTGGTGGGATGAAAAGGAGAAATATCAGGGTCAGGCACTGTGCAGGGGAGAAATAGATTGAGCCATGTGTTTTGAAATCAGCCCTGAGTCCTCTTGGCAGACACATTCTTCAGATTGTCAAATAAGAAACACAGAAATTGGGATCCTTATTAAAACAGGGAAGATGGATGGGGAATGGCCAGCCTGAGATACAAGCAGCCTGTTCTTCAGCTGAGATCAATCTCTATTTTCTGAATATTAGAATGTGGGCCTGATATTCCTGAGTCTGGCAGGTTTTCAGCCTGTCAGTGGCTGATTTTTCTTCCCAAGGGAAGACTTCTTGGGAGAATTTTCTTTCAAAGACAATTTCTTTAAATAACATTTCTAAGTAAGCAATATTTTTCTCATAACAATCCCTCTTCCAGGTTTTGTTTCTGTTACTTAACCAATGGAGAGAGGTGTCAATTCTATGGACCAATAATGTGCCTTTTTAGTGCAGCATGTTATAAAAAGGCTGGATGAATTGTAAATAAAGCCTTCTGATGTTCTTCTGCTATTGAACTAGAGTTAAGCATCTTTATTTCATGACATTAGAACTGAGGGATAGCCAGACTTCACTAAGAAAACATGTTTTACTATGTCCTAAGTTCATGTGCAAGAGGCATGGAAACACATGCACAGGCATTAGGAACAACCCCTAGGAGTCCAACCTGCTCTTTTTCCATGGTAATGGCACTTCAGGACTACCCTGACTGACTTTCCTCACCCACATGTGGAAGCCATTCAGCCAGGCAAGGAAATAACAAAGAAGTTCTGAGAAGCCACCTTGGAGTTCAAGAGTGGAAGAGGAATTGCTGTAAGTGAGAATGGAGTGGAGTGAAAGGGAGTAAGAGTAGTTAAGGTACAACTGAAAAGTGGGGGCTGTACAAAGACAAGGCACCACTGTGGGAAAACAAGGAAGGAAAAACTCTGTTCTCTCCCTCTGTGGAGTTTCTATAACCGTGTATGAAACAGAGAAAAGGTGAAGAACAGTAAGTACATTTTAATCAACTCATAGGCCAAACAAGAATTTTCACCAATAATGCATCTCTTCTGTTTCCTGTCAGGTTTTCTTCCTATTCACTGTTTCCTCAGCCACATTCCTCTGACCTCCTTCCATTAGCAATAGCAAGCCAACTGTTACCCAGGAAGGATCAGACATCTGCTGTGCTTCTGTTGCAGACTATTCAGATAACCATCCTAATAGCTTATAGCAAAGGTTTAAACACTTCCATTGTCTCGCTTTCTTTTCAATCCCTTTGAAGGCTTAATTTAACTTCCAAACAGCTAAAGATGAGAGAAGATATCAGAGATGTAAAAGCCATGATGTCCAGCACATGGGATGAGGTGCTTGTCCCAGTGCTGTCCATCCTGTTCCAGACTGATCATTTTGGGAAGTGAAACAAAGCTGACAGACAGCAGGACCCACAGCCCTCAGCACAGCACGGGCCCTGCCACACTCACAGCAGCTCTTACCAGCACATTCTTGCCTTTCACCAAGAACTGGATATTGAATGGACCAGAGATGGCAAAAGCCTTTGCAATCTTTTTCGTAGCAGCTTTTACCTATATATATTAAAAAAAAATAAAAATTAAAAAGTGTAAATGTACGTATTAGAACAAATAATTAAGTTCCACAAAGTAGAGAGCATCATGGCAATAAATCACTAGACTTGTGGATTTCTTTAAACATCATCTCTCTCTGCCTTGTTGTTTTCTCTATATCCACATTTTGGCAATAGCACTATTTCAGAAGCAAACATGTTTAATTTCCCTAGTAACCTAGAGCCTGAAGTGCAATTGGAGGGCAGAAGTAAAAATCAGGTTTTTTGTGTGTGTGAGAAAGCAGAGGGGAGAAGAAGAAAAACAAAGAATCAAAGCCTTGCCCTGTAGCAATTCCTACACTGCACACTGGAGTCTTTATACCTTTCTTGGTGACATAATGAATAATGTTTTGTTACTTGAGAATAACTAATCAGTTTTGTAAGTGTCCTAAAAGTCCTTCACCCACATGCCTGTCCTATCCCAGAGCAGTGGGAGGTGTCAGAGTAGATACACTCTGGAACAAACTGGGAGGAAAACCTTATTTCCCAGGTGTGTCAGTAAAAGGGTTTGAATAGTTTTGCTCCAGGACATGACTATTTTCAGAAACAAGACTTTGGACATTCTTGGAAACAGAGATGGAGCACAGATCATTGCATTACAGCTTTTGCTGGCTTCCAAGCAAACCCTTAATGGGATGACATAAATGGGCACGGCACATTTAATCTAAAAAATGCATCCTCACAACTACCTCTGTATCACAAGGTTTATTCTTGAAAAGTGGAAATTCAAGATTAGGTGAGGTACATTCATCCTGATATTATTTTTGGAAAAGCAGGCACCTAGAAAGTCATACATCTGACATAATAATTTAAGTTTTGTGGGAGAAAAGGAAGTGGAAAGAGAACCATATGGCTTATGTATGAATTAGACAATCCTCTGCTGCTACAGAAGCTGGTTCTAAACCAAGGAAACAAACAACAAAAAAAATCCTATGGGTTTAAAAGTGTGCACATCTACTGCTTAAATTAGTGGGATACAGTTGAGATAATCAAGCCAATCACACGGGCACTCTGACATCCTTCACTTGCACATACCACACTGGCCTTAAAAAAATCACTGGTGATTTGATTTCTCCACTGGTGGTGGAGGGAAAGCAGAGTCAAGCCCTCATTTCATTTTCTCCTTTCAGTGCTAATATAGTACAAACCTTCTCCAGGGCTCCCTGGCTGATGGTCTGTGTGGGGAACACGAGGGTGGCATCTCCTGAGTGAACACCTGCATCCTCCACGTGCTCTGAGATAGCGTGTGAGATAACCTGCACACAGCAAGGACAGAGCAAGGACAGAGGGTCATCTCACCCCCCTGAAACTGCTCCCTCCTCCCCAGCACAGCACAGCCTCCTGAACACAGCTGGATCTAAAAAGGGACACAGCTGGGGGGAGACAAAAAGTGAATTTCCCAGGATTTTGGGCAGAATATGCTTGAAGCAGACACTAGGCATATGAACGAGGAGACCACATCAGGGACTTTGCTACTGTGGTTAAGCAAATCACAAACATGACAAAACCCACCACAGCCTGGAGATCCCAAGGCTTCCTTCCTCTCTCTAGCACATGTGGGCTCACAAGGTAAAAGCTAAGGAGGCTTTAAAGCAGCTTCCTAAGTTCTGCTTGCCAGAACACAAAAACGTTGTCATTCCCCAACAGGAACATGCATGAATTAACATCACTGGGATTATAATTTTACCTCCACTGTTTTGTGGTGTCTTAAGCAAACAGGGGAAACCCAGACCTGGGGATTTAGTTGAATTAACTGCATCAAGGCATACAGCCTCAATACCAAATAAGTGATTGTGTCTGCTGGTTAAAAATTTGAATTGAAAAAGGACTATTTCTGTTAATTGTGAAGTTTGTGGGGGGTTTTTTGCCTTTGCAAAATAATGAAAAGCAAGGTGAAGTTGTAAAATAAAAACTTGAATAACTGGTAATTCTATAACCCATGATAAAATTCTAATGAAAGTAATTCCTGAAGCCAGTGATTTGCAAATCTGGTAAAAATTATATTCTAAAGGATCCATTTACATGGATAAGCAATGCTTAAAAAATAACTAGTTAGATGTATACAATAAGAGAGGTGGAGTTTTTCAAGCACAATGGTTTTGAGCCTAAGATTAATTCTTCTCGTTTCTTTACTCTCCTCAGCATGAATCCATGGCTCTATAGTAAATCATTCAAACTACACATTTTTGCAGATCTCAGATCCTGAAAAAACAAGTTTAATGTTAAAGAAAGCAAATTACTTACTCTTCCTGCCTTGGCTACAGCATCCATCTCCACCTCACGGGCATCTTCAATAAATTTAGTGAGCACCACAGGGTAATCCTGACATCAAGACAAGAAAAAAATCAGAAAGTTTTTGTAAAAGAGTATTTGTAGACCACCTAGAACCCTTTGGAAGCAAAATACCAGAAGACCAATTTAGTAATATCCTCATTTCCTCATTTCACAGATAAGTGAACTTTGCAAAAATATAATGGGGGAGATTTGACACCATTTCCCCAAAACCACTGATGCAAAATAATTTGTGCTCTCCGTAACAATACCATGACAGGGAAATTTGGGACAAAACCATAGAGTTCCTGGCACAAAGAAGCTAGTGAGGAATACATGGATCCAATGACCTCTAATCCCATCTCCTAAAGACAGTCCTTAACTCCAAGATCTTCCAATCTTCCTTGGTCTGAGCCCCCAGCCATCTCACTGGACATGGTGCTGCATAAAGGAACTAATCCTTGGCATTCTCAAGGACTTTGTACAGTGATTTTTTGTTATTTTGGAGTTATATATTTTATGCAACTGATCCCTTCCTTTCTAATTTCTCTGCCTAGTTTCCTTAGTCTCCCAGGGAGAGGTTGCCACTAGTTAGAGTTGGCCAGGAACAATTTGTCCTTGACTTTCACACCTTTCCCTGGTATCCATTGTTGTCCTTTCTCTTCTTCCTGCCTGTCTCTGGGATGCTAGCACACAGTTCCACTCTCCTCTAATACTTTCTCCTGCCAGACACTTGCTCCAAAAAACTCTAATCTGCATTCTTCCTGGCCAGCTTTGTGTCTCAACATTTTACCTGTCCCATCCACTATTAACTGCCTATTATTTATTAGAGAATAAAATGAAATAAATGACAGTCTCTGCATGTTTTAAAGGCTCCTCTTGAAAAAATACCAAGCAACTCCAAAAGTTACAAGACACAATTCCTTCCATTTATCAGTGCAAGGGTAAATTCACAGGCAAGGACAATGCTGAAGCCTATACTGTTTCATAAATTTAGTGGCTTGTGTCCTGTTACTTTCTGTCTTGCTGCAGTTTTTCACCTGAAGATTTTATATGAGCACACAACCTTGTTTACTTCAATCTGTCTCAACCTGCATTAGAAGTTTTGAACATTATTGACAACATAAATGCCATAATGACACAACACTGAAACAGCAAAGTCATTAAAACAACAGAACAAGAACTAGTCAGGGCCTTTACCTGGAGAAGTCCTGCTGGATGAAGCAGAACAAAGTAAGGCTATATCCCAAAGCTGCTCACAACTAATACTGGGAGCTTCTGTGGAACTACTCACAGGCCACAAAGCCTTGACAAGACTGAAAAATCCTCCCTAATGCAGAAGCAGAACATTGCACTGTTGTTCTGGTTTGCTTTTTGCTAGCTTGGCTTCAACTATACCACAGCTTTTGTCAATACACAATACTGGATGAAGGAAGAAGTCCTTCCCTTGGCAGTCTGACTACATTAGGAAAAAAACATAGCATGTAAATCTAGGGTGAGTCTCTTCAGGATCAGAACCAGAGCACCCAAGACCTCACAGTGTGCAACATGCATGTTTTGCAGCAAGCAGCAGTGCCCTGTGTGTGTAGCAGAACTGGATATTGTAAGGATCCCACAGGAGCACCTTCTCTGTCCCCATGGAATATGTCATGTACTGGCTAGACTCTACAAATGCAGCTCCCAGAAAGGCCACCATTTGCCACATAAACTTAAAAATCTCATGGTTTTGTTCTTGTTCAAGCTTTAACCACATAAGAATCCAGAGAAAGCAGCAATATGTCTGACTTCCACAGCCAGTTGTGTTTTCAGAGAGTTCTTCTTTGATTAACCTATTTTAAACTCCAAGATTCCCGGGTGTTTAAGGTGCCACAGCCCTGTTCTAAACAGTGAACATTAAAAAAAAAAAAAAAAAAAGAGGAAAAAACCTTCAGAAGAGATGCCAAGACAAAGTATTGAGTTGTTCAAAGAAGCCAGGCAATACAATTGAGAAAGTGAGTGAAAGATGCTCCCAGTTCTATGCTGGTTGGCATAACCTGCCACTGGAAAACCTGGAAGGGTCCCAGCACAGTGGACTATATCTATTTGCATAATTAACTGGGCAAAAAAAACTTGCAGGTAAAACAGCTGCCTGTTCCTACTCCATGCAGGCATGGTGGGGTGAGTAAGGATATTTGCACAGGCTCCCAAGCTAGGGACCCTGTTAGGGAACAAATTGAGGAGTCAAACTCAGCACCTCCTCCCCAGGCAAGGAAGAGGAAAGGGTGAAGAAGACACAATAGGGAAACAAAGAGACAGAAAACACTGTAGAGATGAAAAAAATAAGGGGAACACAAAAGGAAGTGGCAGCACAAAAAGGTACCTGAGAGACTCTGGTGGCTTCTGCTAAGAACTTCTTCATTTCTTCTTCAGTGAATACAACATTCATTGCAGAGCCACTGTGAGAATGAGAAAGAAGAGAACCCAGGTCAGCTTCCCTTGGGAATTCTAGGGAGAGATCAGTGTTGGGCACCAGGGCACAGGGTTCACAAGGTTACCCACTACCTCTGTATGACAGACCAGCCAAGGCAGCTCCTGACCCCAGCCACCTGCTCTGCTCTTGAGGCAGAGGTGGTACCCAATTTACTCTCCATTATCCTTCCCAGAGAAGACAGGAAACTTCCAGAACCACAGTGGAGAACTAAAGAAAGAACTGTGTTTTCATAGCCTTAGCTCTGCTGCCAAATCCCTGAGCCAAGCCTTTGAAGGTGCCCCTAAGCTGGGGGAGATGGCTCCTCAGCAAGGCCCAGCCTTTCCCCCTGGAGCAGGTGAGCTGGGAGCTCAGGACAAACACCCTGGGCTCACTGCAGCCCCGTGCTCCTCAGGGACAGATGAAGTGAGGCTTGCTTGGGTCACTGGCAATGGTTGTGGCAGTGTAACTGCAGATGCAGTCTGTTCTTTGCTGGCCATTTCACTGTGTTCCTCCCCTAGCACCTCTTTCCTTAGGGGAGTAGACACAGACAGCAGATATCTGAAAGCTGCTTTAATTTAACTGCCAGTGATATCACTGAAGGGGATCTGGGAGAACATGGGTCCAGAGTAAGGGACTCAAGTCCCTTTTAAAGACAAGAATCTTATTTAAAAAAAAAAGATGTTACATTTCCCATTTCTACCACTGATGCCCAGCTCTCCCCTTTGGTTTGTTGGGCAATCCCACAGAGGCTGTGGGGAAAAGTGGAAGGATCTATCCCAAAAATCAGTCACTTTATCCTAAGATAAATAGACACAGCTACCTAAGTGATTCTATTTACCTCTTCAGCTGATATGAATCAATAGAGTTCAACAAATCCATGAACTTGTGTCAGTAGTACCACTGAGGATGTGAGCTGGTGTACACAGTATCTAACTTCGGAGGAAAGGCATGTAGTTTTCCAAGGAAACTGGCCAATATTAAAGGTCATATCTGCTCAGAGGATGAAGAAATCTAGGTGTGGACTGCTGCTGCTCTGCAGGCAGGGGCCAGGCAAGGGCTGTGTTAGGGCTTTTCACACTTTTGTTCCTCCAGTTTTACATACTCCAGTTTCATCTTTCTCCCTGGAGTCCTCCTACCCTGCACTAACACACATCAGCAAATACTTAACATGGAAAGGGCCTGTAATGGTTTTCATACAGATGGAAACAACAGGCTAAAAGTGTTCCCTAACAATCTGGCAAATTACATTAGGAGCATTTTTTACCTTATACTTAACTCAACTCCTGACAGGAGGAAGGCTGTTTTCTAACTTTGCTTAAAACACTATTGTAAGTCTTAGAGACCAGATAGAAAAGTCACATTCAGGAGTCTCTTCTAAAGGATATTCCCTTCAGGGCTGAAGAAACCCTTCTCCTTTTCTTCTTTTAAAATAAAAAGTGTGCTTGACCCCCAGCCCCGAAAACTGATATTGAACTTCTTCATTTTGATATGTGTGTCTTTCATGTGAAAAGGATCCTGTCTCCAATTTATTTTCACTTGTAAACTGTGCCCAGCAAACTGCCTCTCTGTGCTGAGTCACCCAGCTATGAAGAAACTTCTCACAGAGAACAGCAATCATTCAGAACTTACGAGTTTGCTGTGTGCATGTGCTGGTGTAACCTCCTCAAAAAGTCTGTCTGGCTGTTGGAAATGAGAGACTCTGTACAATGTCTGTTTAATGAGAAGCAGCTGCCACAGTGTAGGGACATAAAACATGCCTGTAAGCAGAGAAGCTTGGCAAATAAGAAGCTGAATTCAAAAGATGCACTTTCTGGAAACAGATGCCCATCTCAATAAACAGGCTCAGCAAGTTCCCTTCTCTTTTTCCTGGTGGCAAGCAATCTTCTTGACTTAATTGTACAGGTAACAATCTCAGGAACCTGAAAGAATGTCCCAGATGGTTTGTGGTTTTGGCCTTGAGATATGCAAAAGGTAATACAGCTGAACAGACATTCTTATGATTATGTTCTACCTTTGATCTGTGCCTGATGGACTTCAGGGATCCATTGGCTTTATTAATTGGTTTGAGCAGCTGTCTCATGGGCAGCCTAATGCCACGTACACCTAGCACAGAGTTTTCCACACATCCCTGAAATTGTTCTCCCTCGTCTCAGAGAGGTTTTTGGAGTTCATACCCCACATTGCTGAGCTCTGACAGCTGAGCCTTACCTCAGAACATAGGAGGGCCTCAGCAAACATGGATAACTCACAGACCTTGCAAATTCAACTGCATCTTTCTAAAGAAAGGGAGGAAAAACATGCTGTGAACAAGAAAATATTTTAAAGTCATTCCAAAATTCCAATTCTAACTGCATTTGCACTTTACTAGCAATTAAGATGAGGGGAAAGAAGTTGGGGACTGTAGCTTGCACTGAAGTAGCACACATCTTCCTTGTTTCAGAGCTGTCACCTTCAGACCTCCCCTGTCCATAGAGCTCCACTGGGAAAAAAAAGAGCAATGCCAACACATCTCTATTCCTTTGCAATCTCCACCTGCTAGAGCAGATCTCAAGCCCAGCAGGATATCTAGACTAGCTGTCAGTTGTGCTAACTTCTGCTGGATAGATCCCCCAGGCTGGGTGAGGTGATTGAAAGACACTTCCCTTCCAGTTTCCACCCAGTGCCAGTGCTGCTGTAGCATCACTTCACAGGGATCAAAAAGTTCTTCCACATGGGCAGTAAAAAACTGTCAAATGCCTTCAGAATCTTGAAATGTATCAGTGACTCAGTCCTTCCTGAGCAGATGCACATCCCAACATTTCCCAGATGCACATCCCAACTCACCAGTGTGCTGACTGCCTTCCAGGGAGCCTGAGCCACGTGCAGCTCATCCAGGACAGCTGAGAATACAGAACGATCTTCTGCCTGGTCAATCTTTAAAGGATTTGTGCCAAGAATCTTCACTCCACTCTGGTGCAGTGGCACTGCCAGGTTATTGGGAATCTGCCCCCCTACAGAAATAATGCAGCCACTGCATCCCTGTTGGAAGACAGAAAGGAGCACGGTCATTTCCAAGTTATCTGAATATGAAGAGCTGTCACAGCAAAAATTCAATATTTAGATTATGTCCCTTTTCAGGTTGCTGTGAACAAAGACAGATCATAAGGCCACAAAGATGATCAGAGAGCTGGAGCACCTCTCACAAAGACAGGCTGAGAGAGATGGGATTGTTCAGCCTGGAGAAGAGAAGCTCCAGGAAGATCTTATTGCAGTCTTCCAAAGCCTAAAGGAATTTATTTAAAAAGAAGACAGTGACTTCTTGCATGGGCAGATAGTGATAGGACAAGAATTAATGGTTTTAAAGTGGAAGAGAAGAGATTTAGGTTAGATGTTTGGAAGAAATTCTTTACTCTGAGCGTGGGGAGGCCCTGGCACAGGCTGCCCAGAGAAGCTGTGGCTGCCCCTGGATCCCTGGAAGTGTCCAAGACCAGGTTGGACAGGGTTTGGAGCAGCCTGGGATAGTGGAAGGTGTCCTTGTCCATGGCAGGGGTGTAGAACTAGATGATATTTAAGGTCCCTTCCAACTCAAGCCATTCTATGATTTTATCATAATTGTGCTGATCCAGAAGCACCCAGGCTCAAAGTGTGATTTGCAGTGTGTACCCTCCCTAAACCAGTAATATCCTTCTCAATATCACTCAAAACCCAGCAATAACTGGAGGTCACATTCCCTAGGAAAGCAGAGAAGTTTGCAGCTTTCACATCAGCCCATGATTCCACAAGTCCTGCTTGAACCACAGGCTGTTACTTTGCACATCATGTTTAGGTGCTGCTGCTTTCCCAGTGAGGATAAAGCACTGAGCTGACACATGATGCTGTCTCTGCTTTCCAGAGGAAGGGCACTGCACCAGGAACATGCATTGCACCCCAACAAACCTCAACACTGCCCTTGGGGTCAGGTTTCCTCCCCATGTGCTCCTACACATGTGGACATGGGCACACTCAGTACAGCTGAGCCTTCCCCTGCTTGCTGGGGCCTTTGGACACAGCACCAGGAGCAAACAAGATGCTGATGCCTTCTTTCTTTTTCAGTCTAGCTCTTGGAGAAAACAGCCTCTCCCATGCTCATGGACAGAGATTTTCAGAGGAGCAGACATTCATGCAAAATCTTTTTTATTCCAGAGATGCAAGGCTGTAACCTCCAGCAGAGAGCCAATTGGAAATTGGAATTTATGGGGTTTTTTTTCTGCCAGCACTGATACTCAATAAGCAAACTACCCTTCCTAGCTCCAGAAGCCAATCTTTAAGGAATAGAACAAAGCTAAGCAGAATCTAAACCAACAGAGCCCAACACATCATACAGTCTGCAAAGCTATGGATACACTTAGCCTTTATTTTAATCAGTGCTCCTCATTCCTGACTAGCTCCTTGTTTCTGGAAGTGCCCTGGATGGTAGCAAGTATTTCAGCAAACTGTCATAGGTGTTCATTTCCACACAGGTTATCTGCAAGCACTCCAATTCCAGAGGCAGAACAGGTGGCACAGCATCCTCCAGCCACAGTGGAGCATTTCATATCTGTCATGGAGCAGCATCACATTTTAAGTGAGAAAATAATAAACAGTAAATAATAAGAGACAGATGATCTTGCTTGCTAACACACACCTTTCTACAGGTGCAAATATGGGGTTTTTTTTCTTTTTACATAGAGCCCCTAATGCTTTCAAGTACAATCTAGTCAGGTGTGAAATTTTTCAATAGAAGAAAAGGCCTCAGAGTGCCTACAACAAAAAGCACTTTACTTTCAAATTAAAGATGGTGAAACTTTGCTCAAAGGAAAATCTGGCCCACAGAACAGCTCCAGTGAAGGGCTCTTTTGAACCAAATGTGTTTTACAGTTTTACCCACTTGTAACAAATGAGAAACATAAATCAAATGATCCATGGTTTAGCTCTAAAAGATAGAGGAACAATGTTCTTTTAATTAACAAGTGTGTTTTTCCTGAGGAAGGTCAGCCTTACTGGCCTTCCTGGAAGAGGAATTCCTTCATCAGGAATTTAAAGGGATTTGGAGTGGCAAAACTAAACTGAGAGCAGGATGGACTGGAAGTGAGTGGGCAAAAATAAATTATAAATGCTAGTACAGTCCCCTCTCAGCTTTGATGTGGTAATATCCTACCATAATAAAGATCCAAGAGTCTGGCATTTAATCGGCACTTACAATTCCAAGATTATTTGCTCAGCAGGCTAATACACAGCATGAGATGATTATTTTTTTTTCCTTTTCACTCTGCAGTCACCTATGGGATGCTATGATGCTGCTGGCCAACAGCAACCATCTGAAAGAGCTTAGGACAGGCAGTGAAAAAGGCCAGGGGCCGGTTTGTGCCCAAAAGTGTTGTCTCATGACATCAGAGCTCACCATCTCCAGCTTGGAAGAGAAATCTATGCCTTAGTGCTTCCAGACCCATCCAAAACAGAGGATCTCCCTCTAGTTCCTGGATCCTTTATCATACCACATGGATAAGAACCAGAGTGAAGAAGAACCATAAGCAAACCCTTCCCTGCAGCTTGGAAAGGTAACAAGTCAAAGTAGCTTTGCTTCCAAAGTCAACCAACATCTTAATCTATCCTTGACATATGTGAAATGTGAAGTATCCCAGCTAACAGCTTCTCCTCTGCTGCTGCTCATTTCTGCCTTTAAAACAATTCTAGTTACTGCACATCTAAAATCCAAATACTGCCTGCATCAAAGCTGGGATAGAATTAGGGACTTCAGCCGTAGGGAGATGGAGGAGATTCCTTATTCAAGCAGATAGCAAAGAATCATATACTCATTTTTACTCAAGAAGAACCATAAATTGAATCTAGCTGCTGCTTACTTCTTACTTTTAAATTCTGCTGTTTTTTCCCAAAGCATGTTCCAACCTGAAGAGCAACCACTGTCCTGACAGGGAACACGACTGCTCCACTGAGAAATGTGGGCAGGCAGAAAGGGACCCCACTACATATCACTTTGTCATCAGCCATATTTTAATTATAAAGAAAATTAATAACATCCTTGCCATTAGATATCGTTAAAATATATGCAATACATAATCTAGTGAAAGAAGCCTAGAGAGAATTATTTTCCCCTTTATAACAAAAATCGCTCTTTTTATTACTACCTTGCTGTTATGTCATTAGTAATAGAGCTGGGGTTTCTTTTTCCCCGAGTTTGAAAACAAATTAGACCATTAAAATTGTACCTAGGAGCCTCCTTTACTTTTATGAATTGTTTCAGAATAATCTCTGAAACAGAGAAAAGAATCAGTAGAGGCCCTCAAGCAGATAGATATTAAAATAAAAATGGAACATCTTCTCTGGAAACAAAAAGCCAATAAATCTGAGGGGAGGAATTTTTATTTTTTTTAATTATTGTCCTCACAGACTACCACCTAACTCTGCACATTCACAGTAAATTAAACTTTCCTCCAATGAAGATCTCTGTTATGCAGAGCTCAGACTCTGGGTCACTGCAGGTGTGAGTGTCACCTGGAGGTTAAAGAGGACACAAGGAGAAGAAAGAGGGAAAGGGCTGTGTGAAGCTGTGTGCATTTCTTGGTGGGCAGCTTCCAGCTGTTCCAGTCCTGCTGCTAAACTCACTCCTTGATGCAGCCCAATTTACCTAATCAGAGAAGCAGGGACAAATCAGTGCACCTATTCACTTGGGCTTCACAGCTGCCCAAGCTCTGCTGTTCATCCTAAAAATGTTCAGGGAGCTGAAATATCATCTCCACTAAAGGCTCAGGGTTGTGTCCATTGTTTGCTGATGTTTTTACATACAGTCTGCAAATGATCCATGACTTTTCAGTTATTTGCAACAGTCCACTGTCTATTGAAACAGCAGAGGAGGCAAATGACCAGGAGAGGTTAAAAGAACAGTGTGAAATCATGACACTGTTCATGCTTTGTATATGAAGCTGGGAGGGATGGTTATAGGATTGGTGAAGGATCTCAGGATCAGATTCATTTTTAACTTGATCTTTTTCTTAGGGGCTGAATTCCACCTGCATTTGCCTGAGGAAGTATTCTGTTTACAGGACATTAGTGTTTAGCTCACTCATTTTTCTAAAGAAATGACATATAACAAATAATGTATCTTAGACTACACTTTGCTGGAGGTCTGGGCTCTGTCCCCAGCTCTGCCCAGGTTCTTTGGCATTACTCTGTGCAGGCCTATCCACTTCTCAGTTTTCCCTACTTGCAAGATGCACATAATGGTACCATTACCTTACGTCAGTGCTGAAGAAAAGTGGTTTTACTGTTTGTATTTAGTATTCCCCTTGGGAATTATTAGACAGTACAACACTGTTTCTGGATGTTTAGGCTCAGACTGATGGCTTTCACACCTCCAGCACAAACATCAAGTTGGTTCATTTCACACCCATGCCAGAGCAGCAGAATCCTCTGCAAACTCTGGGTAAGACAGGATGCTGCCATTAGACCTGGAGATCTGCACTGCCTCCCATCCAACTGGCCAAGCCTTGCTCTGACAAGCAGGATAATGCAAGTTTCAATATACATTCAGTATTCTTTTCACATATTTTTCTTACCCAACTTGCTAATTACTAGCACTCCATGTGGAAATGAGCTCCCTCATCACCTATCTCTACCTTCTCTTTGATCCTGCAGTAATTAGATGTTGTATTTCATCAGTGTTATTTGTCTGACAAACTGTCACACCAGTTTCCTCCACGCCCCTGCTCAGAAGTTCAGTTCTGTTAAGTAAACAAGATTTCATTGCTTTTAGAGCCAAGCCTCATGGATAACCCTAAAGCATTCTAAAATCAGCCTTTAAGAGTCCAGAGAGCCACCAGAGTCTTTTGACCTCTTGAAAATCTATGTTTTCCAATAGTGGTCTTTGTTTTTACAAAAATTTAAAGAAAAGGTAAAACAACCCATACAAACAGAAAAGTATGAACATGCAATTTAAAAATGGTCATAGACAGTATTTTGCAAATGGCTGAAGAACAGAGCCTAGAGTCTGGGACTTAATTTCTGATGTGCTGTGGCCTGGTTCCAAATTTGGGAATGATCAAAACATGGCCAGTAGAAATTTGTACCCATTCACAAAGGAAATGAGCTCAGATCCTCATATACCAGGAAAGGGAGTCAAGAAAAATCGCAAGTTCAATATGAGGGGGTACTGCAAAGTTGCTTCAGCAAGTTACATGGCCAACTCATGCTTAATTCCAGGGTAGATAAGGTTCCTGAAAGCACCTTTAAAAGCCTCAGCAACAAACCCAAGATGAGTGTGTTATCCAGTAGAAATCAACATTTTTGATATTGGGGCCAACTGCTTACATTATATATCCCCTCATTACGAAATATGTCTGGGGCTCTCCTCCATCTCTTAGATCAGCACTTCTGAGCACTTGAAAATTGCTCAAAGACCAGTGCAATGTCTGGATCAGGAGCTGGAACGTTTTATGGTTTGATGGCAATTCCAATGCCCCTCCTGATCTGCCTGCCTGTATGCTGGACCACATCCACTTGCCAACTGTGCTGCAAGGCCAAGCCTGCAAGTTCTTGAGCACACAGAACTCTTGCCACTGCTCCAGGTGGAGCACTTGTGCTTCAAATCCAGCGTGTGCTCAACTGCTAAAGCCCAGCAGTGCAAGGGCAGAACAGTTTGTGAGATAAATGTCTGTGCAGCAAATTAAGCCTGCTTGTAAATACTGCACAATATGGCATCTTGCAAAATAATTTAATATTTATTTGGCATTCTTTCTTGAGCAGCCTGCTAGGAGCATCAGCGATGTGTAAAATGCAACACTGGGATCCAAAGCAAACAGCTTTTGCTCTCTCCCCTCACCCCCAGCTGCTTCGCAAGCTACTGACAGGAATTTTGAAAAGTTTGGGTTGCTTCGTGGCTTTTTACAGTGCTTCTGCTTTTCTTTACCTCATAGTGGTAGATGTCCAGGATCCTTTCCAGTGACAGCTCCTCAAAGTACAGTCTGTCACACTCATCAAAATCTGTGCTCACCGTCTCCGGGTTGCAATTCACGACCACGGTCTTGTTGCCAAGCTGACGCAGCGTGCGGATACTGGAGACAGCACACCAATCAAACTCCACGCTGCTGCCTGCCAGGAGACAGAGAAGTGGGCAAGGAAGGAAGGATGCAGAGAAGAAAACATAAATAGATATTCTCAGCACTTGAGCTTAAAGAAGGAAAAAAAAAATAAAAATAGCCAGCATTGCCTGCTGTCAGCTCAGAGCCAGAAATGTAATTGTCCTCCCATGGAAATTAATCATCCACAAAACGTGAACCTCCAAGCACAACAGGTAAGTTGGCTCAGCTGCTGAGGAGTGACAGACCTCTCTAACATGTCTGTCATCCTGTGCTCATAAACACTTCAGTGTGCTCTTGCTTTCCATCTAATCACTGCTGCCTCCCAACCCACGCACTCTGCAATAAACTAAAGAGTGGGATACACTAAATTGAGTTCCTGGTATTATAAGACAATGCTGCTTACTCCAGGAAACACAAAGCATTTGCATAGATGTGGTGTGAAGAACAGAAGACTGAGGTGGTTTTTACCTCCCAGAAGAGCTAAAGCAACAAAAGAAGAATTACATCTCAGTGGTTTGACATTCCTGTACACTGACTCCAGGTAAGGCAAATCAGCAGAACACTTGTACAGCCATTTGATCCTGCTTTAAAGGCTACAGTGACTATGGCAACACTGTGGGACCAGCACATCCTACTGTCCCAAACCTGAGTGAGCACTGTGGCCACCTTGAAGGGAAAGAAAGAGGCACGGAGGGGGCTTGGGTGAGCACCAGGACTTGGTGCCTGGCCTTGGCCAAGCTGCAGCTCTCAGGACCTGGGCAATGCTGCAGGCTCCAGGGAACACTTGAATTGAGACTTGTGCCAACAGCTACAACCCCATACATTCCTGTGCTCAAACATCTAAGACAGGTACCACAAACAGAGAATGGTGCATATTAAAGAACATCATTAAATGGTTATGCTTACAGTTTACAAGAAAACCTTGGCCTCATCATGCTGCATTCACAGCCATTACATGATTGTTAACCACTGATTACTTTCATATATAATTGTGTGACAGGATATGCTAGAAATTCAGTCTGTGCTTAATTGCTGCCCCCACCACCTAGTCACAAACTGATGGCTGGCACAGGTCACTCCCTGACAGGCCCATAAGTTGTTTTCCCTCTTCTGTCAAAAGAACCTCAAACTATGCCTAAGCTTCAGTTAAAACCCCACAGAAAAGAGAGGAAAATCAAATCTGAACCTGGTTGTTTCCCAGAAGGGACACCAGATGCTCATTCAGTTTTTGTATTCTGCTTCCATTCCACAGGTACACTTACTATATGCATAAGAAATCTCAACTTTGGAACACAATGGTCATCTGGAGCCCTCATCTGACTGCTTCAGATACAACCTGGGAAAACAGCTGAACAGCTGTTAAGTGTATTCCAGGCACATCCAGTAATGATCATATTCAAACATGGGAAGAGGGGAGACAGAAAATAAATAGTATTCCTAGTAATGACTGTTGTAACATAACCAGGCTCCTCAGGAGACAATTACTACATTAGTACATGCATGGTTTGGAAATCACTTTCACATTCCAATCACACTGAGTCTATGTGCACACCTTAAAACTTACAGAGCACCCTGCTGGCCCATGCCAGTGGTGGAAATATATTTATACTGCTTTTAGGGTTGGCACACAAACAAAGCCCCTCCCAGGACAGGAGATCCCCTCCTGGAAGCAGGTGAAGAGCAAGGATTGCTGAGGCCTCGTGTGTGCAGGAAAGATGTGCCAAAGCAAGCCCTGAAATTCAAGAGTGTGTAACTGCATTGACTCACATCATGTTTCTATTTGGCATATTAGTTTACAAAAAACTTCAAAAAACTCACTTTGGTTTGAATAATTTTCTTTCTAAACACAAAATATAGCATGACTTTTGAAATGGCCTCACTTCCCTTTAATATTTTTTATTTCTTTGCAGAAGTGTGAATATATTCAACATTTTCCTGCAATATATTTTCAATTATTTCCAAATAAAATTCATAAGGACTGTTTTCTTTCTTTTTAGCCTAAAACTTAGCCTTCACAAAAGAAATAAAATAAAATAATGTCACATGTTTAACTTCCAGCCAAATCATTTAGCCTCTTCTAACCTGGAAGAGAACACTGAGCTGATCCCACTGAGTTCTGATTACAATACTGAAATCACAGAGGAAAAGCACACTGCTTACTTGCCTTCAAAGGATAAATATGAAAAACAAACAAACAAACAAAAAACAACAACAACAACAAAAAACCAAAAACAAAAAAAACCAAAATTANAAAAAAAAAAAAAAAAAAAAAAAAAAAAAAAAAAAAAAAAAAAAAAAAAAAAAAAAAAAAAAAACCCACGCAACTTGGCTATTGCACCTAGGAAAAAATATTCTACAGGTCCAAGTAATGGTTTCTTCTAGCAGCCTTTATTTAATTACAATCCCTTCCAGAGGTGGTCTTGATAGATCTAATCAAAGCTGCAGAGCAGATGGGAGCAAGAACAGACCTGCATGTCTACTCTAAGCAATGAGGAGTTTTAGGTGAACAGTGCAAAATGTATTCACATACATTCCATCAGCTTATGAAATAACACTGCCATCCTGTTCATTCTTTGTAGCCATGCCACACAGCCTGTTGAACATCAGAACCATTCAAAAATGTAAGATAAATCATTGAATGTTGCTCCTGATTTCAGTCATCTCAACATTCACACTGGGAACAGAGCTCAAGAGCTCAAAAAGACATGTCCTACAAACAGCAACAGGAGTGCAGCATATGACCTCCACAATCCAAGCAAAACAAATGGATGTAGTTTTCAATTCCAGCTTTCATAACCCATCACCAGTCCTGGGAGATGCAAAGCAGAAATATTCCTGAATAACAAGCAAATTTTCCCTTGTCAATAATTGCAAGCTGTTTGGAGAGATCCATGGAAAGAAAAAGTGAAAGTCATCACACAGAGAATCCAGCAGTCCATCTACCCAACACTCACAGCCACGAGGAAAATGTTACTCTGTATAATGATCTGAGTGGGTTGAAAGAAAAAACAACATACAGAGAATTGCTTATACAAAAGCAGCTGAAGAGATCAAAGTATTTTCAGAGTCACCTGCACTTACAGCTGTTAAATGCATAGTGACAATAGCATCATGAGCTGGCAGTAAACATGTAAGATAGGTATGGGAGCAACAAACTTCTATACAAGGTATGAGGTCCTCAAGACCTTAACATGTGAAAAAAGTAAGATTTAAAAAATCCTGTAAAACCTTGTGGAAATCACAACTAAGTACCAAGTGAAAAGTAATAACATTCTCCTGCTTTTTCCCAGGGCGTGAAATGAAATCTCCAAGCGAGTATAAAATGCAAACCTTCTGTTAGGAATTGATGTCCTGTGCACTGTGCTCTGGAGGCTTTTTTTTTGCCATATGAGAAGAGGAACTAAGGAACCACAAGAATATCTGAAGAAGGCTTGAGGGGACAAGGAGAAGAGAGGAGTTGTAAGAAAGATTTACCTATGTGATATGGTCCACAGCCCAGCACCATCACTCCACAGTCATCAAATTTTACATCGTGTTCCTGGGAAGGGAGACAAAAAAGTCATTAGGATCTGTACTCCACAGCACCTAACTCTGTGCTTTTCAGAATAAACAGTTCCTGGTGTTCAGCCCAAATCCACCAATCTGATCCTTCAGGGCTCCAGTCTGATCTTGCTCACTGCAGTGTAAATCAAGTGCAGCTCTCCTGGAATTTGTGGTGCTGCACCCAGAGTAGAAGAACAGCACCTCTGATATGCCTGTTCAATCAGCCTAAGGACCTGTGAAGTTTCATATAAAAATAATGTTAGGACGAGATAAGGGAAATATGACTTCTGCATTCCCAGCAGCTAGCTGTGCATGTACAGTGATATATGTCAGGCTCTTAACAACACAGGGGCATTAACAGTAAATGCACTGGATCAGGACTGGAGCAAGAGAAAGTTCCAGGCCTGCTGTAAGGTATCATATGTAAATCCATCCAAAAGAATTGCTATGGAGACTGAGGCAACTGCAAGATTTCCAGAAATAACATGGCATTGGGAAAAGAGATCAAATCAGACAGCAATGAGACTGTTGTTTCTGAGAGTGCCTACCTGCCCATTGTAGGTGACATAGAGGTAATTAGTCACAGCTGGATATTCTGCTGCCAGGGTGTCAATCTGTACAAGAAAAAAAAAAAAAAAAAAAAAAAAAAAGGGGGATTGTGACTTGGCCAGAGCAAGATCTTTCCTACATGCAGATTTTTGGGCTCTTTTGCCTCCTTCCCTTTCTTCTGTTGTTTCATTCCTACTATTTTCCCATCATATATCTTTCCTCATAAGGAGGTGACCTGAACTGTTCTGTGCTGTGAGTGGAGCACATACCTGGCCTTGCCCTGACCCCACAGTTCACTCAACACCACACTCTACCCTCTCTTTCTAAGCTGCATTTTTAGCTCTGCACCTCCTTGGTGGAACACCTACACAGCCCAGGAAGCTTTCCCTACTTGCCAAGGCCCTCATCCTCTGGTTTGCTCAGTGGATTACAAAGATTCCTCCAGGTCTTCTGTCCTTTATAACTTGGCTGTCTGGAATCTTCAGACTCTACTATTGACCCTATCTTACTCCCACGCTGAATACAAACACACACACAATATCACTTAGAAATCCTGTAGAGTGGCAGAGTCAAACACATATGTGTTTATGTTACTATAAAGTTCATGCTTTGATAATTAAATGGTACACAAAGCAAGAGTGATTTAAAATCACCCTTTATATGTAGTGTTCAAAAATTTCTTAAGTAGTCAGTCACCAGAAAGCCCAGAAGAATAATTTGCCCATGAGGGCTGTTCACAAAGGATTTGTGTCAACTACTCATGGCATAGTAACCAGTCCATCTGGGTCACCAGCAACTGCTGAAGTTTCCTGAATGAACATCTGAAACACTTCTACAGAGAACACTGAACAGGGAACAATAAGAAAGCAGTCTTGACATGAATTTTTATGTGCTATACCATTTAAAAATCTGTCCAAATTCAAGCACTTCCAGGAATCCCCACTGGCTGTCCAAATCCTTGTGAATCATGGAGAATGTGACCTTACATCATTAGCACCGTGTGTCTGCTGCTCATTACTGTTGCTAATACTGTGATTTGTACTTCATGGCTCAAGAAGAAACATATGCTTTGAAGGCACACAGGCAGGCACAAGTAGAATGACCTTATTAAGTGTACCCTGGCACACAAATCAACCCAGCACTGCAGTGCCATATGCAGCTGGAAGAGCACAGTGCAAGACCAGGCACGTTTCTGTGGCCAGGTGAGCCACACAAGTAAAACAGCAGCTGGGGAACAGAAGATGACTTGGGCCTGAGGACACAGATGAACTCTTTTAGAAACATTCAGTAATTTGGGTAGGGTTTTTTTTACCCTATTTAAGGACAGAAAACCAGCTGGTGGCAGTTTAATACCAACATACCTTAAAAGCAACAGCTGAGCAGCTAGTGACACTGCCATGAATACCAGATGAGCTCATTAGGCTCATGCTATCACAATCAATAGCAAATGAGCCCATAATAATAGCACACTTCAAATAAAGTATTAGCCTGTAAAAATTTACTACCAAGAGAGAAGAGACATGCTCTTCATGGTCCTACCATGGTGGGCCAGCATTTTCAGCTTTTTCCTGAAGCCACATGGATTTCTCCCTCAGCCACAAAGAATATGAAAAAGAATATTCCCAGTCTCTCTTTGGGAATGTTCATGGCATTACACTGATGCCTGCAGTGCAGAAGGAACAGCTACATGGGTGAACTGTGTTCTTCTCACGTCAACATCTAAATTCCTGAGGATGTTAACTGAGGGGTTTCTAAAGACATGGAGGTCTCCTGCCACTCCTGGCAGCCCCCCCAGGCCCAGTGATGTTTCTAACATACCTGTTTCACCCAGGGCACTACATTCTTCCTCAGTCTCAGCTGACGGCACTGGACTTCAGTCAGCCTCAGGCATTTCCCAATCTGCTTGTCAGAGAACCCCATCTGTTTGGCTCTCCTCAGTGTCTCTTCTGGAATTGTTTTGCTGGGATTAAATAAGAAATACACCTCTGCATGAGGCTTTACAGGAATAACATGAGTGCTTTTGTCTCTACACTATATAGAGTTGCTATAAGACCATGCATGTGAAGGCAAGAAAAGGAAGCAGGCTCAAACATAAAAAATCTTTTTTACCCTTAGTGCCCCACAAACACCTCTGTGGTAAAGCCTGCAGGCAGACTGCAAGCAGTAGGAAGTGAAACACTTACTTTCCCTCCATTTTTGAGACAAGAATCAGTGACTGATGATGAAATCCACCCTCCAGTACAAGCTGACTGTACCCACGTGTCAGTTTTACATAACTTGGCTTTTAGTGAGAGCGGAGAAAGCCACAGAGGCTGCTTCTGAGAGAGAAATTCCTCAAAATTTCTACTTTGTCTGGCAGAGCTAATCCCTGAAGGCTCTGTCAATTGACATATTGGCTGGCCCAATTAGAAGTTACCAACACCTCTGTGATGATATAATTAAGAACGAAAAAATGCACATAGCTCCTCTTTCTTCCTCCCCTCTGAGGGATGGTGAGGGGGCCACCAGGCCCCTTCCTGGCACAGCCTCCAGGGCCATGATCCCAGGGGAGCCATCCCAGTGCCAGGAGCAGCCCAGGGCTGAGGCCAGGAGCAGCCAGGGCCAGGGGTGGCCATGGGGCCACCGCCATCCCAGCACCAGGAGTGGCCATTGCTGCCATCTCGGCCTGGCTCACAATGAACTGTGGAGGCCCAGGGGTACCAAAGGCCACCAAAGAACTTGTGCCTAAAGCCTGGAGGGGCCGAAGCAAGAGGACAGAAATGCCCCTCTGGCACAGGGTGAGAAAAGGCCTCCCTCCCATGGACCTCTGCAAATGTATGTTAATGTCTTGCAGGCTTTGTTGCTCCATTGGGTGGTTAAGTTGATGCCACCCCAGTTCAGCCAGTTTGCCATATGTGTACCTTCCCAGAATGTTCTTCCCTCCCTTAATCCCCATTGGCCCAGTTTTACCTCATTGCCCCACCCCTGCTGCCCTATTGGTTCTCCCAACCCTTAGCCACTCCCCTGCACCATTTTTCTGTGTCCCAATTGGCTCTTGACCCTTAGATCTGCCCCTTTTACCAATGGAACATTGGAAATTATTCATTATGAGCAGGGAGAGGCATGGCGAGCAATTCCCTGATGCAGAGACTGGAGGGGATCAACCTTTCGGTGCTGCAGAACTCTATAAAAACTTTTCAGTTGATAAAATTTGAGAACAAGCAAACCTACAGACACAAATTCTCCCCTGAGTCAGAGGAAAGGAAAAGGAGAAGATGTGAGGAGAACAACATGGTGACAATAAGTTTGGTGCAAAGGAGAGAGGGAGAGTAGGAGGTGCTCCAGGCATTGGAGCTGAGATTCTTCTGCAAGCCCTGGTGAGGACTATAATATAACAAACTGGTTTTCCTTGTAATTCATGAAGTGCATGGGGGGATGTAGAAATTGACCTGCAGCCCATGAGAAATGATACTTACACTAGAGCATGTGGATGCTGAAATGCTGCAATCTAGTGAGAAACTAACAGAAAGAGAAGACTCTTCTTTCCAAACTAGAACAGCTCATCCTTAAAACACTACACCCCCTGAACTAAAGACCCATGAGAAAAACAGTTGTGGAAAGACTGCTTTGCCTGTGGGAGGGACTCATGTTGTAGCAGGTTGGGTGGGACTTGTAAAAATTAGAATCACCTTGGAGAAGTTAACAGAATACTGTCTCCTGCAGGGAAAACTCCATGACATAACAGAAGAGACTCTCCTCCCTAATCCAACTGAAGAATGATTTAAAAAAAAGCAAACAAAACCTGACTTAAAAACCCCATATTTTGTCTCTTTGCGCGTTCAGTGAGAAATAAAAAAGGGCTGGGGGAGAAAGGGGTTCTAAAGGTTTATTTTGGTTCTCATTATCCTCTTAATTCTGTTACTGATTTTTCTTTATACCTTTTAAATTTTTAGCCTGTTTTGCCCTTAGAATGTTTTTCTCCTAATCCTTATCTCACCCCATGAGCCTTTTAGTTTTTCTTTCCCCCTCCTCTGTTCAACTATAGCAGAGAAACTAAGTGAATGGTTTTCATGGGTGCCTGGGTTCCAGCCAGTGTCAAACCCCAACACCACAACAACTGTATGATCATTTACCATTCCAGCCTCCACAGAGGACCTATGGTGATTCCTTTTATGGATTCAGTATCCCTACAATTCCATGCCCAAACTTTAAGTTTATATCTGCTTTACATTCTTCCTCTCAGTCTAAATTTTAAACCTGTGCCCCACCAATCTGAGCTGGACCAACCATTATGTACGTGCTTCCATCTCCTGCCCCTCATTGCAGCTGCCCCCTCCACCCAAAGGCATAGCATTCCTGAAGCTCTGGGATTCATTCTAAGCCATTCAGAGGCATAACTGTTCCTGACCCTGTGACCACTGTGCTGAGCTGGGAGACACACCTACAGTTTGTGCCAACCAAGTTTTCTTTCTCTTGCTGAAGATGTTCTGCCTACCTTGGGAAATGGCCAATCTTTGGAAAAAGCATCTCACTTCAGAGATCTGGAGCAGAAACGACCTTTATAGGCTCACACACAAGGCAGGTTTTTCCTTGTAACAGTCTCAATAGACCCATTTCCATATCTTAGTGTTGCTTCTTGCATTAGCAAAACAGAGTGGGTGGATTGACCAGGTAAAGCAGGGGTACTTCTTTAATTTCATATTTACAACCAGTGTCTCTCAATATTTCCATACATTCTTGTTCTCCTGGTTTTGCTGTTTATTTCAAACACAATGCTTCCCCCCTGATATTTCTGAAGATCAACATTTTCCTGTCCATTTTGCTCTTCATATTTTTATCTTCTCCATTCCCTCTTCATTCACTCTACACTTTTCTCTGCTACTGTTCATCCCACTTTGTTTTGACTCCACCCTTATAGTTTCTGCCTCCCTCTCTTTCTAAGCCACCTTTTCTAAATTTAGCTTCTGCAAAAACATTAAAAAGCCTGTATTTCTATCAGCACTCCTGCTTTACATCTTCATTTCCAAGAGCATTCTTGCCTGCCCAACAAATCAATATTTTATGAGAAAGCAAGCTCTGAATAAGGAAAAACTAATGATCAACAAACAAGCAATTTTCCTAAATCAGAGTTTTTGAATTACATCCTTTGCTTGATGGTATTTTAAAATAATACTATTCTTTTATTTGTGTGGGAGAAGAGGGGTAAGACCATTTCATTGGAATGTGTCAGGAAGCTGAAGCATGAAAGAGTCATTGGACTGGATTTTCCACTCTGGCTTAGGCACAGTGCAGCTCTGCTGCCCTCAGTAAAGTCAGGCAGTGTGAAACAGGTGAGAGTCACACAAGTGTTAAACCAGCTGTTCTGAGAGCAGAACTGGGAACCAGAAACTCTTGGGTGCAGATCCCTGGATAGATAGGATTTGCCCTATGAATTTCCCAATGCCACTCCCTCCTTGCCCTGGAGTATGCAAAGAGAGCCCTCCACCTTCCTGCAACAGCACAGGAGAAAGGGAAAGCTGGTGAGAATTTGCAGGAAAGAAACACTCACAGTAATTCATCTGCTCCATGTTCCAGGCTGGCCTCACCAACAGCCTGCTCTGCCCTCAGGGGACTCCAGGCAAGAGCAACACTTGCACCCTGGATCTTCTCTACAACCTGCACCACATCACCCTTCTCACTCCAGAAAAACCTCCTCTCTGTAAGTGTCAGAAGGGAAATTGTGGCTGCCACATCCCTGGAAGCATTCAAGGCCAGGATGGACAGGGCTCAGAGTAACCTGGGCAGGTGGAAAGTGTCCCTGCCCATGGCAGAGGGTAAAATGAGATGAGCTTTAAGATCTCTTTCAACCCAAATCATCCTATGATTTGGTGAAAAAGTCCTGCCTAATCCAGCAGGTTGAGCTTCCCAGGTTTTGTATTTCCCAAAGCAAGACCCACTTTGTGGCACCACACTGTATTACATCTCATGGTTTCCACCTCCACCAGAAACTCCTCTGCTTCTCCTCAGCCCATTCTGCTTTCTGATCTCAGCTCAGAGGCAGGACTTCTTACACAAACCATGAACACCCGAACTGAAGGCATGGATGTGTGTTGTACAGAGGCAAATACAGCAAACTCCACCAATTCTCTGTCAAAACTGATGCTAGCAGTCACTGGCTATTAAGGACTCAGCCTCCTTAGGATGAGTGAGTAGACCTGATGACCCCAAGAAAATGAGCCTCTTTCAGAGCCGTTTACTCCCTTGCCCTCCCTCCCTTCTGCCTCAGGAACACACATAGCTGGCTGTCATTTGATTACTGTCAGAGACAGCAAATTGCCTTCATTTGCAGCTTGTTTTCATTCCATTTCTTGTATCTCATTATAACAATATCATTCACTGTCACCCTCCCTCCCAGCTGGGAGGGTAGAACAAAAGCAGTGATTATTTTGCACCATGATTCATTTGCCTTGGGCTAGCAGCTTAAATTAGGTTAGGCCACTTACTAATCCATGCAGAAAGGTAACTAGTTTTTTACAGGAAAACCAGTATGCAATAGAGAAAAGACAAGTTCCTAGAGGGGAAATGGAACCATGCATTTTTTTCCATGCACTTTTTCCTCTCCTACTACTAAAACATGATAGAAGAAATCAGTAGAATTGGTCCACCATGTTTAATGGGAGCTGAATCAGAGAATTGCAAATCCTCAGCACCGGTATGGAAATCAGGCTTCCTCTCTGCATGCACTGGACATACATTTTCATAACTGACTAATTTCCAATTACTAATCATGGTAAATTTTTAGCATTTATGTCTCAGCTTTCATGGAAATAATATAAAGAAATATGCAAACAGTATGATAGGGTAATCCTTATCTTTCAGATAGCCAAAGAGACACGCAGAGGTTGAGGTGACAATTTTTAAGGGGCATTTCCCACTGCCTTTGCTCAGACACAGCTCTTTAGACAAGCTAGAGACACTAAAGCCAGCAAGAGCAGAATCAGGCTGATCTCTTTGAATATTTGAGAGCAAATAACCCTTCAAGCTCACCAGAAACCCAGCACAAAAATTCTCAGTCCTGGATACACAAAATCACATGACCCAGACTTACATCACTGCCTCCCACTTTTCCCTGGAGCATCACTTACTTTCCCTACACAGAGCAAAAAGGCTTCCAAAAACTAAACCCCTTCACTGGCTCAGAATCAATTCTGAAACAAGGGAAGACTAAGCAACCATGATTTCACACTTCTATAATGCTCCTCTTCCTAACACTTGCCTTTGCAAAATGAAAGTCAGGAGTTTTAGAGCTTCAAACCCAGGCAATTAGACTTTTGCACACTGCCATGATTATTAAATGGTTGTTCACCTCCTCAGAAAGCTGAAGTCCCCTGCTCATTTTGCACCTTTTAAACAAGACAGGCCTTTCCCCAACTTTGCTTGTGACTCTGTTTCAGCTTCCACTGTTAATTTGTAGCTGCTTTGAGTTTAAAATTCCACCCTGTCATCTTTGGAACTCCATCCACTCACTTTGATAATAAATGATAAGGGAAAATGGAATAAATTCTTCTTAATGAGGAAATTTTCACCTGGCACAGAGAACCTGGAGAAATCTATTAACTGACTGGAGGAACACTGACAGCACTGAAATTATCAGGAGACCCTGCTTGCTTCAGCAGAGCCTTCCCTTCCACTTGACCAGCTTTCATCTGATCCACCAATAAAGATGCCAGCAGAAAAAACACTCTTTTTCTTGTCTCCCTAATCAAGCTCTGCCTCTTTTTAGGTATGTTAAGTTTATGTCTATCCACATGTTACTTAGACACATTTAAATGGGTCTTGATCAAAAAGCTCAGGAATATTTTGTGAACTGAGAGTCACAGCCTGAGCTGGGATCATTTGGGACACAGTTACTGCGTGTCCCAGTTCACATGTGCCCTGCCAGCTCATCCTGTCACTGTCACCAGAAGCTACAAATGTGCCTTGGATATGCACAGAGGAGCTGCAAAGGTGAGCACATTCTGCCTCAGCCCACGGGTCTTGAACTCCCAAGTCTAAAGTGATTTAAGCCCAGACTAAACTTAAAGCCCAGCTTCACTATGACAAGCAAAGTGGACCAAAAGCAAGAAGTGCTGGAAGCAAAATGCATTATGCTCAGTCCTGGGAGAGCTCTTCCTTTCCCAGTAGCCATAGGCCTGCAGGGTTTCAAAAACCTGCTGAATTTCAGGCTGAATTATGTAGAAAAGCATGTTCTTTCTCGTTTCCTCACTGCCCTGCTCTGCTTCAAGGCTCCTAGCGGTTTCCTTGATTACTTCTGATGTTTTACAAGATTTTGAACATGCTACAATTAAAATAATGAGATCATGGTATAAATTCTCTCCCTGCTCCTCTTCTCAAGGAGACAGATTGTTACCAGTTTTCCCCTCCTAAGAAACTCATGAGATGACTGACAGAGAGCTGTCAAAGGAGCGTTTAAGGAAGCAGGAGCTGTAAACCAACAAATCTCACCCACACAACAATTGTCACTCCAGCTTTCTGCACCTTTAACATTCTGGTCCCTGGGCTAATAAATCTCATTGTGGACATCTTGATTTAAGTAACAGCAACCTCACACTGTGCCCTAAGACCTGAATGACTCACTCACAAGATTAAGTGAGCTAAAGCAGCAGCTCACACCAAAACAAAGCCAAGAAATGGGTTGTAGATGTTTCCTGAAAGTCTATTTTCTATCCCTGGTAAAAGAAAGTTTTGAGGTCTTTGCTGGGATGCCATGGTACAGACTGCCCTGCTCCTAGCATTGTACATACTGGTTACAGAGACTCCCCAATGGCTTTTAAAGGCAATGCCTGTATATCCTCTGCATCAAGGAAAGCATACATATTGCATTTTCACAAATGTACAGATGCTTTTAAAGAAAATACAGCTGTGAAATTATTACCAGTGGCTCTACAAGACAAATAAAAAGCATCTTATGTTAGATCCACACAAAGCACCAACAGCAGTGCTGAATAGCTGCTTGTATTTTATTCTCCTCACGTACTGCATTCCAAACTTGTTCCCAAGCCTTTCCTGCCCTACAGTTCACAAAGACAAAAGTAATCTTTCAGTTAGCTAGAGAGGAGCGCTACAAATATGTCAGTGACAACTCCTCAAACAGCATAAATCAGCTCAGCCTCATTTACTATCACTGGACCTGGTCTGCTTGATGCCCACACAAGACCTGTCACCTGTGTGACACACTCTGACCTGTCCCAAAAGTACAGGGAGTGGCAGAAACTGCTGCTGAGAACAGTGGGGTGCAGCAGGTCCTGTTGAAGAACACAGGTTATTGATGGCCTGTCTGAGCTTTCCTCCCTGCAGTGCTTCCCAGATCACCTGCTGGTGCCAGGTTTTCATTCCAGCACCTGTATTTCTGTGCCCACCCCACCACAGTCAGGTTTCCAACAAATAGCTTTCAAAGCACACCTTGCAGGTACCCAGGGACACAGGCTCCCAAAGGCCTTTGCCATAAATAACTTCTCCCATGGGCAACTGGGCAGAGCACCCAGCTACAAATACTGGGCTAAAATGGATCTGCACCCTCTCACTTTTGTCTTTCCCCTTTATTAACCCATGTCTCTTTGGGAACAGCTAGAGTGATAGTCAGGACTGCACTTACTCCTTTCAAGCACACAGCAAGCCAGGAGGTGCTTTCTCACAACACCCACAGAGCAAGGACATATTTTCCTTCAAAACAAAGCTCCAAAGTATAAAATTATCAAAATATGATTGGTGCCATCATTTCCCAGTGTTAGCAGGCTGGCTAGCTCAGTATCTGCCAAAAAGAAGATCTGCTGTTTCCATTAAGGTTAATTTGAGGAGTTGAGATTTCAGGTGGCAGAGTTCAGGTCACTGCACTGCCAGACTGTCTTTGAGACTTGGGGTAAGCTCACCATATCTGTGCTTTGCTCTTCACAAGGGTGGTTTATTATGCTCCTCTTTCCTCAATTGAATTTAATCAACTGAGCCTTTAATCAATATTGAAATGTCCCTCTTTGAGCAATATACTTACATTTCTGTCTGCTGCAATATGGCTTTCCTGGGTTTTACTCTGATTTTCTCCAGCAGTGAACCTGACCCCACTACATCTGCTTTTCACATATCCCTATGGGCTCCCAAGTAATGGCAAATAAAATCAACTGCAGGTTCCATTGCTACAGAAATACCTAAGTGACTTAGGAACACAAATCCTATTGATTTTCAACAAGGCTTTTGTCCCCGTGTCACTTGGGCCTGAGTGATGATTTCACCATAGCTGCCTACCTCTTTACCTCTATTTATTCATGCTTGTACATTCTCCTTGCATTCAGCCAGTGTTTTCAGGGACCCCAAAATCAGGAATAAATAAAAATAGTCATGGCTACATGCAAACATATCTTCACTACAAACAGTCAAAGAATAGATGTAAATTCCAAAATTCCCTTCCACCTAGGCCTAGTCAAGCATGCCTTAGGGGTTACTTCTAAGCCTGGGTTTCAGCTGTCCTCCTGGGGATGCTTGGTATCACTGGACCCAGCTTCAAATCTGACTTGCTCAGGACTGGGTCCATAGCCCTGGCCTAAAAGGGACACCTCACTGCTTGCTGCCTCAGACAGCTGGACATGGCCTGTCCAAACTTCACCTCCTTCATGAGCTGTCAGGGTGATGAAAAACCAGCAGAGTCTCTCCAGGCCCTTCTTCCCATTTTCACTCACAGGACTGGCAAGGCCAAATCTAGGGAAATCATTTCCAGATAATAGCACATCCTATTGCACTGCCTCTGTTTCATACACCATCACCTATTCATGGACTGACAGCATGGGATTGTGCTTGCTCTTTCCATGTGAGTGTGTACAAGTGGTTTTATTTGTTTACATGCATTTGCATAGGGAAGGTTGAAGCTAAAATTACACTCCAGGTATAAAGGTAATTGGTTATACAACAACAAAAACCCCCTCAAATGTAAGTTTCCAAAATAAAAAATATGTAAGGTCACAGGAGAAACAGCAGAGGCACGTTTGACACGTCTGTGATATTACTTGTTATTCTCACAAGCACGCTCAAAATGGCTTTCTTTTCCCAATTCAACTCAGGCCATTTGCTTTCCTGCAGCCACATCACATCCCTGAAACAACTTCTCCATCCTAGAGGGCCCAGAGGCAGAGTCAAATGGAACCACTGCTGCAGAGTGACAAAGCTACACAGTCCCACCTAGCACCAAGCCCAATCTTCTTTAGAAAAATGTTCAGTGGGACAAAGGTAAAACTTCCCAGTCCCTACTGAGTCTGCAAATGGCTGTCCTTCCCTCTACACCACAGAGAATGCACAAACATTTCTAGGTCACAAAGTTTTTCCCTCGGCATTGCATTACCCCACACAGCCTCTCACATGTGTAAGCAGATCTGTTGCATGTATCAGTGCTCACCTCTGAGTTGCTGCACACTGTGAGGATGCAAGGCAGCGTGTGGTGTGTGAGAGCTGCTTCCTGAACTGCTCTCAAAGGCTCCACCTGCCTCTGATCCCCCTTCCCCAGCTGTCTGTCACACCCACTTGTGCTAGCTCTTCATTTCCTCTTGGCAGAGACCACCTCCCTGTTACAGTCTCTACAACAGCTCTGCAGGGCCCAAATCAAGACTTTTGTTACTCCAACTGCATCCAAAACCTCACTGCAAAGAAGCCCCAAACCAACACAGAGACAAAAAGGAAGAGGTGGATCCATCCAAACAGCCTGTACCAGCAACAATGCCCAGGAACAGGGCAACTACTTCTGGTTCTGGTAACTGTACTCTAACTACAGAAAGATTTAAAGCAGTGATGGCATCACCTCTCATTCTTTTTCAATTGGAAATTATCCTGTAGCACAGGTAGAACTCGTGCCAGGCGTGCTGGGGACTGGAAACAGCTGGCTGCAGGAAGAGCACATGTGTGCCAAGTCTCATCTGCATCACTCAATTAGCTTTCCCTTGGCTATGGCAGAGATACATTTCCTGATGTGGCTCACTGGACTAGCCTCTTAGTTCAAGTCCCAAGTGTTTTTCCTTGGCTCCTTGCCTTGGTGCCTTCAATGTAATGCAGCTGGACAGTCCATCCCCTCCCTCCAGTGCTGGCTGCAAGGTAAGACAGATTTCTTGCAAAAGTGTAAGAAATTACAGTGGAGTAGAAATCTGCACTGGTAAGTGAATGAGGGTAAGATAATTTGTATGCTCAGCTTTGGGGTGACCTAACTGCAGCCTCCCAATGCCTGAAGGGAGACAACAAGAAAGATGGAGACTGTTTTAAAGTTCATGGAGTGACAGTGATGCCAAATTGATTTTTGCCTTTTTTCCTTTTATATATTTTCTATATTCTTTACAGCTCTGTAGCTCTGTAGCCTATCATAGTATTTGTAGCAAGCATTTTACTTACTCCATTAGACAGAAAGACAAAATAAATTCCTCAGTGGCTCCAAGTTGTGGGTCCAAGGTTTAGATTCTCTGCAAAGCCACAGTTGAAACTAGGATTTTGAGACACACCTTCATAAACAAAGTTTAGTTCCTATCTAAAAGAGAGGGAATTCAAAGAGGGTTGAACCAGAGGGGAATAATCTCCCTATTCATGTCTCTAATTGGGGATTTTTGTCAGATACATCAATTTGCTAAACATATAAAAATTGTGGTTTTATGCACAATTTTTATATACAAAAACATGTTATTGTATATAATATGTTATTGTGTATAAACATGTGTATGCTACCAGTGCATCTTTAGCATTTTCCACCTGGTGAATTGTGCACCTAAGGATCCTTATTCAGGCATCCCCTTTTTATCACCCTAGCTGTGTCTGGCTCATGATTTTGGGACCAGCAAAAAGGCATCAACAGGATGAGAGGGAACAGATTCACACTGACAGAGAGAAGATTTAGATTAGCTATTGAAAAAAATCTTCCCTGTGAGGATGGTGAGGCCCTGACACAGGTTGCCCAGAGAAGCTGTGGCTGTCCCTGGTTCCCTGGAACTGTCCAAGACCAGGACAGGGCTTGGAGCAACCTGGGATGGTGGAAGGTGTCCCTGCCATGGGCAAGGGGTTACAACTAGATGATCTTTAAGGGCCTTCCAACCCAAACCATTCTGGGATTCTATGATACCACCCACAATCTGATTTGAATTGCAAGAATCCACTTCCAAGGGACACAACATTGCTTGTGTCTGATAAAAATGCAAGGCTGGATACTGTGAGGGCTCTCTGCAGCAGGCTGCCTGTACAGCCTGCTGCCTGGGCACCACAAGGATGAAAAACTGTGTAGTGATACAAGCTGTGGTACCAGCTATTGATCACTGGTCGTGTAATCACCTGCCACCCATTGCAGAGAAAGGGAAAGCAACCTCAGGGATAGAGGAGGGTTCAGGAAGATGAACCTCTGCGCAGTGATGCTGGATTTATACCAGCTGAGGATGCAGCCAGCCTCTGGGGCCTCATTCCAGAGCATGCCACTCCAACTGTGACAAGTTCAAACTGATTGTGGATATGTTGTTTTGGTTTTGGATTTTTTTCCCTCAGGAGCTGCACACACATGTTTAAGACGCCAGATGCAAATGCAATCTGACATAGATGTTAGAGGACAAAAACTTTTGCAGCCAAGCAACAGATTTCTGCAAATAATCAAGCTACTCCTTCTCTTCCACATCTCCCCCCACATTTATTTCTGTTTAGCTCCAGATCCCGGCTGTTCCGGGTGCAAGGGGGAGCACGATTCCAAGCGCGCAGCTGGGCAAGAGGCAGAGATGCGGCCGGTGAAGCGAGGAGCGCTCCGAGCCCGCTGCCACCCAGTGCCACCGTGCGGTGACACGGGTGGGCACAGAGGGGACCAGAGGCAGAGAGACCAACAACGCTCGGACAATAACTCAGCAAGGAAGCTCTCCCAGCCTCGTAAAACATGAAGGGAAAGCTCAAGTCAGCAAGAGTCTGTACTGAAATACAGCCCATTCCTTTAATTTACTGCTATCTTTCCTGTTGGTTTTTATATGGTCATTTTTCTTGAAGGAAGAAGATTTATATTTAAATATGTCTGGAACCGTAGATGTTTGAAAGCGTGGTACAAAAGCAATACTCTCACATACTGCATGATCACAGCAAAGCAGAAAAGCTTAAAAATCAATAGTCCAGGCTGGAAATAAAATGCAGTGTATGTCACCCTCAGGTGCAGTAAATCAGGACAAATCCATGCTGAGTTTAAAAGGTAACTCTGTCCTGGGGTACCTGAGTTACTCATTGCAAGCCATCTACATTCCCAGTCTTAGTCTCAGAGATAGTGAGGATTTTCCAAAATAAACTGTAACTCTCATAATCCAAGGAGTTATTTTACCAAAAAGAGTGTGCTCAAAAATTCCCGCTGACTGAGACAATGAACTAGGTTTTAAGACAACACTCTTTATTCCAAGCACTTGGATAAACTCAGCATTGACTGCATCTGTGCTTACCATAAGTTTCTGAGCAGGATTCCCAGAAGAATTGTTGTGTCCTAGGACAAGGCTTTTTTACCTGTTCACTTCCTTTAGGATCTTCTCCATGTTCGCAATGCTGCGCATCTTATACAGGAACCACTTGTCAATGGCTGTGAGTTTGTGAATGACATCCACGGGGACTTCATTATCCAAGGCCTGCCAAAAACAGGACAGCACCAAACAGCCCCTTTAACACACGCTGCACAAATACAGACCCAGTCTGCAAACAGGTAGCAGCAGGGATATATCATAAAGAAAAAATGTTTTGTAGATCAAGCTGTACAAATCAAATGTTCGTCTACCTCCTGACCCTGTCCCCTGCAGCAACAGAAACTGTGCCCCAGGAGGAGAGCAGGGAGGCACCAGCCACTTCTCCCTGTGCTCTGCTTCCAAAAGCTGGCTCCTGTGTCAGTGAGAGAGGTAATTTGCTTTTCACAGAGCCAGCAGCCAGACAAGCTGATGGCAACTAGGCTGGGTGGCCACTGAGAACGTGCTCAGCTAACTACAGGGAGCCACATTCAGGCTGCAGTGACCCATCCTCCATCTGCACCTCTACCACTCAGGTTGCCTAAATCTCAGGCCCACTGCCAACCTCCTAGCTGCACATGTAATACAGGAAGCTCTGAATTCTCAGCTGTGAAGGAATGTTTTGCTTTGGAGCATAAATCTTGATATACCCTTGAAATACAGGGCTGAATCAAAGCATGTGGCCTTGCATTACTTCTAGCTTCTCTCACTCTACCTCAACATAATGTCAAGACCATTCAAATATCCCTTCTTTCTTGCTGGGATTATTGATGGGTTTTTTTTAAATCAATTCTTAACAGCCATGGGATAAAAAGGAACCCAACAGTGGTATTATTCATAAGACAATGGGCTACAAAACATCGTAACATTAAAAAAAAAACCCAGCACCTCAGAGAGCCCTCAATATGATGTATTTTCTATCAATGCAATTTCTTGGGTCTCATCAGTGGTATACAGTTACAACTCTCCTGACAAAGCAACTATAATCAACCATAATGATAATGCCAGCACGGTATCTTTGCTGAGCTAAAGTAATCATGCTCATTAATTTCTTACCATGCCTAATTGTTTTCTTGCAGGGCAGCATCCCTGGAACAAAGCCAGAGCAATGCCATTGAAGAAAATTCCAGAAATAATCCAGGAATGAGCTTGGTCCACTGCTCCCCAGCTTTATTCCCCTGAGTTATGAAATTTTTGCACAATGTTGGTATCATCACCATGGGCTTCAGCAATGGGGAGATCTGCCTGCTCAGAGAAATGGAGACACCACCCACACTTCAGGGAGACAGCACCCACAGGGACAAGGGATGGCCAGCAGCTCTCTGCAAAATACTGACACCACCTTCTGCTTTTTCTAAAGAATTCCCAGACAGCTTGCCTGTATCTCCCTCTTGTAATTGTCCTCTTGTTCTGAGAGGTCACAACTGCTCCCTGGGATATCCTGTGTGCTCATAAGCAGTGGTGAAAATTCCACCAAATTAGTGGGATGTGAGCAGGTAATTTTTTCTGTCCATCTAATTTACAAAACACATGCAGACTTGCACATCTTCAGGCTCTCCAATTCTCAGTCAACGGTCCCTGAGCCACACACATGACCACGCACTCTCAAACTGGTTAGGACATTTTATTTCAAAAGTGCTAGGGATCTTCAAAGGAAACTGAAAAAAATGTATCCTTTCCACTCAGTCATCAGAGGAGGGGCAGAGAAAATCAACCACCCTCATCCCTAATGCCTAAATGTGGAGACTGAGAGAGAAGAATGAGTTTGCAGACATTTCTTGCTCCCTATCACCACACTCCAGGGGCAAATTGTGTAGAATTTGTTCAGGGAGACCCTGAAGTCCAATGGCTTTCCTCTCTTTAAACCTACATGAAGGAGTACAGCCAAAACACAACCTGGAGGCAGGAGGAGACACAGCAGGAGGCAGTGTGACTTTAGAGTCCTGCTCAACTTGAAGAGCATCCCATCCCTTAGGGGCTGGCCCATGCTGGGCAGCCAAGGGGTTTACAGGACTGCCTTCACACCAAGGGCCATGGAGCAAGCCTGGCCTCCAGGCCAAGAAACGGAGGGCAGCTCAGCTGCCAATCCTTTCTCCAGGGCCAGCACCCTTGTTCCTTCAGTTCCATGCTGGCTCCTCACCAAAGAAGGTATTTAGCTGCCTATGGACAGGAGGACAAGTGCAAACTACACATCTGTAGTGTGGACAGTGAGGACACAGGGCCCTGGTGTGAAACAGAGCATGCAGCGACTCCACAGCCTAAGCCTTCTGAGGCCCCTTGTACACAACATTAAGAGGAGCAGAAAACACCTGACACAGCCTGAGCATCCCTGCTCATCAGGCTGTTCCATCCTTGCAGCACTCCCACTCTAGCCAAGGAACAAGTCTCATCTATGTCAGCCTCTCTCCTGTGCCTTCTTTTACATGACAACAGGGAGCCCCCTTACAGCAGCAATAGCTCTGAATGGCAGCTGAACTCCCTTTCCTTGCACCTGAACAGTTGCTGTTGTCATCTTCCAACAGGCAAAGGAGACAGAAATAGGAAAAAGCCTCGGAGGGCTGACTAGTGGGATTGGAGGGGGAGAAGATATATAAAATATAGCAAAGGTCCATGCTGTTCCACACTGAGCTGATGGCCAATGGGGACTTAGCCTTGGCTTCTACGTGTCCACAAGCTGGGAAGGGATTTCCCTGCAGACAGCCCCAGCTGCCAGAAGCACCTCTTGCTTACACTGCTTGCCTCAGTTGTTAATGGGGATGAATTACTGCACTGTGTTGGGCAGAGACAACTCTTTATAAGGAGGGACTAAGAGTTTGCTCTTGCCTTTTCCAGTAGATCCCAGTGAAATACCAGCAGCTGGGAACACCCAGTGTTCACTGGGATCCAAACCCACCTTAATCTCCCCAGATTCCCTGTGTTAGCATGGGTCTAATTTTAATCTTTCATGAAATCTCTCTGAACCACTCGGAGACTCAAGAAGTAAGATTTTTCTCTCAGTCACAAGAAAAAGGCTGTAATAAAGACCAAACACAGCTGCTGAAGGATGCAGACATGCACTTCCCCAGCTTGAAAAGCAAGAGAGAACAGCTGGACAAGCCACACATTTATAAAACACTTTGTGATTTTTCTTCAGGCCATTTATAAGAGGAACAGCTACGTGAAAACCTTTTAACTAACACAGCACAGGCTCAGCTCCTCACTCATGTGGAGGTGTAATGAAATGTACCTACACAGGAGCACAAAGGGCTTAAAGACTCCAACACACAAAGTCAGGGGCACATAAAAGAGTAATTGGGCATTCCCTGCCAGGAAGGTTTGCAATCTTAAAAAAATCAAGCCAACAGGTAAGCAGGAGCTGTGAAAGACAGCTGTGCCCTCCTCTTCATAGAGGGTACAGACAGGTGGATATGTTACCTGCAGCAGAACCAAAGTGTGAAATTGCACCTACCTTCTATAGTAACTAACCCCACATTTACCACATGATATACACAGGCAAGCACTGAGAAGAGGAAGGAGGAAATAAATCCACACCCTTGTCCCCTTACTGTAACACTCCCTGTTAAATAGACACCTTCAAGGCTGAAGTGATTTGACCAGTGTGACAGGAGAGGGGTCAAAATAACACTACAAGAAGCTAAGCTGGGTTTGATGAACAGATGATTTCTTCTCTGTGAAATTTAACATAGACTTGTATAGTTCTTTCAGTTTCAAACCCATACTAGTGCAACCAGTGCAAGCAGACTGTGCTTTCACACAGTGCAGCTTGCCACTCTTTATCATCATTTGTTTCAGTTCTCAAAAGGATCTTCATTTATTCCTTTGTAATCTGCAAAACTGACCAATTTTGACTGGAATGAATAATACTCAGCCTTTATCACCTCAGCTGACCCAATCCAGTCACTCCAGTTCAAGGGAAGTAGTTCAAGGCCTTTCTATCTGTTGTTACCTTGGCTATTGCATATATCCGAGTGCTGGATGGCTCAGAGAGCTCCTTCTGGAGATCTACAATGGCTGGCCAGGCTTTATTCATAGGCAGATGTGAAACAAAGCCATCTACTGAGGGGTGGCACATCCTCAGGGCCTTCTGGAAGCTCTCTTCAAACGTGCGGCCGATAGCCATGACCTGAAAGGGAGAGCACACCCACAGTGAGCCAAGCCTGGCTGTGCCCTCAATGGGGACAATGACAGCCACAAGCACACAGAGAGATGGCAGCCTCTGGACCCCTCCCTAAGATAGTCCTGCTGGCTGTAAGGTGCAGCTGACTGGGCCTTGGGAGCCCCACTTCTAGATCTGACTGCTCATGGTGTCAGTGGGGAGTTCTGTACATGTGACTGCTTTTGGTTCCATCACCCTGTCTGTAACACACAGGGAGAAGATGCTGTTCTCCCCTGTAAACTGCTTTAAGGGAAGTGCTCTGGTAGAGGGAAACATTATGCAGCAGCATGGGTATAGTAATATAAAAGAATATTTCTGTTTAACAGCCTGAGATAGAAATTCACAGTGTGAATTTTAAGGTTCAGGAGGAATCTGCTCCTCTTCCTTTAAATTACAGTTAACAGTAACTCTCCCCTGTGAGGGTTCTCTTAAATGATTACTCCTCCTTGGCATAGAAGCACTGGGTTTTCCCTCCTCAGTCTTGACACCATGTCTAAGAAAACAAGCCTTTCTGTCTAGAAACCTGTGAGGTAACAGAGCCCTTTCTCAAACTTTTACATTCTTATTTTCCAGAGCAGCGAGACCTTAACGGCATAAAAATCTTCTCAAGCACAATGCTGAAAAATGTCAAAAGAAAAAAATACCATTGCTTTCTTTTTTTTTCACAGCTCCAGGCCCACTGCCCATCACAGCAGAGCTCAGGAAAAAGCCAGGCCAGGCCAGACTGTTCAATTAATAAAAATGCAATGGGTGCTGCAATCTGGCTTCAAATTCAGGCCTGAGGAGATGCCTGTGCCATACTAATGGAGACACAGAGGCAAGAAACTCTCTGCTTCAAAGACTCCATCTCCTACCCACACATCCTGGAGATTAACCTTCTTTCTTAGTACCCCACCAGCTGAAAACTGCATCCCTTGGGCTTCTCCATCCCTGCTTCAGCTCACCTGCACTGTTATGTCACCCTGTATCTCTGTCCTGCCTTTACCCAGCATCCTGCCTGGAAAAGGACACAGGTTCAGGCATTTCTGTGATATATGAACACTGGAAGGACTCAACATCTCATTCTGCAAATGTGTATGTCCAGGAAGTTCTACAGCTGATGATGCAACTGTATTTAGGAACTCCAGTTCTACAGAACAGTCCCAAAACCCCTAAGCAGAGAAGGTTAATATCAGGAAGCATGTTCCCACTGAAAACAAAAAACCCACCTCATTACCATTAAAAGCCAAAACTGCCAATGGAAGATCAAATTCGAATTAATCTTTCCAGTTCTCATGAAGGCTTCTTGTTCAATGACAACAATATTAGGAACACCTTGCATATCAAAATCATTTAATAAAATAGCTATTTGGAAAGGCAACTGAAAAAATATACAAATAGTTATTTTGCCTTGGTAACTGGGTAATTTACCAATTTTGCTTCATTTCCCCCTTCTTAAAACATGGTCTGAAAATACTGTTACTGTCCAGACATCTTAAAATCTGATATAAGAGACTTCACCTTTAAAAGAAGGCAAAACTTGAGTGCAAGGTGACAATTTGTGTTTGAATTTCAAGAGAAGAGATAGGCTGAGATCTGGTATGTGGTTTTAACACAGAAAACAAATAACTTGGGAAGAACTGAAAGCTGTGGCTCATGGGCACTGCTGAAAATCTTAACACACTACTACTGGTGAAATGATACTGTAATTAACTAACACTACAGAACCTCAAACTAAAAAATAGCTCTGAGAGCCCTGGAGTGAGTACTGAGAATGAAGTCAACCCCAGGTGATCTATGGTGATCTCTTCTTCCTTTAGAAACCAAACCATTTATGAATTTACACTGTGATATCCAACGTTACACAGTCCTAATTAATTTCCATTAATTTTAGTACAGGATAAAAGTCATTTGAGCTTAATGTATATCCTCAAATTCATTAGGTCCTTGAAGATAGACATCCTGAGGGTTTCCAAGTAGGAGCAATGGCTTTCCCAGGTGGTGGGATGGAAGGTGAGAGTCCTGCACTCACCTCTCCCACGCTCTTCATGGAGCTCCCGATGCGGTTGGAAGTGTGCTGAAAGCGGTCCAGGTCCCAGCGGGGTATCTTGGTCACAACGTAATCGAGGCTGGGCTCAAAGCAAGCAGAGGTTTGTCCTGTCACCACATTCTTGATTTCTGGCAAGGGAATCCCCAAGGCAATTTTGGCAGCAATGAATGCTAATGGATACCTGTCATAGAGGAGAAGGAGAGAACAGTAGAGTGGAAGGAACTTTGCGTTTGCAAATCCCAGGAGTGGATCCAGTGAAACCGATGTGAGGTGATCGTCCCTCCTCAACACAAGGAAAGACTCCTGTGCTCAAGCACAGCAGGATCCATCCAGCCCTCTACCTCAGCACATTGCAGAGCTACCCCCAGAGATCTGGGACTTGCTTTTTTATCCACCATGCCACCCCTTTCAGTAGCTGTCATGTCCACAGTGAGCCAAGCTAACAGATATGTTTAGCTGCAAGTCTGTCATCCAAAAAGAAAACAATCAAACACCCACTGTCCAACAACATGGCTTATCTCCAGCCTGCTATGGCTCTTAAATAACCATAAGAGTTGTTGAGAACTGCAAATTAGAGATTAATTTGTGCCTCTCAACAGCATCTGCAAAGTGCAATTAAGAAGCCAATTTTTAAACAGCCTGCTTTGACCATCCTTATCTTGATTAGTTTATGATTAGCCAACAAAACAAAGGCAGCTAGCAATGCCATTTGCATCAATCTGACAGACAGCTCATTAATAACTCTGCCCTCTGGGTCCCAGAGATGATTTGCAGCCAACATATGGATACAGTGGATGTGCTTTGTAAGGATTAGGCTCCCACACACGTGCCTCCTGGGAGTTTTTCCATTTGTAGTAACAGGAGCATCAGCAGGCTGGAATGACCTGGAGGGCTCACTAACCCCAGCCTCCATCTCCCAGCAGGACCAGCTCTCCAAGGGTCAAACCTAACAGATGCTGACAAGAGCTGTTCTTAGAAGCTTCCCATGCAGAAATCTGTACCTTACTGACCTGACTGCTCCAGAATTCTAACAGCCAACTTCAGTCTTCCCTGATGAAAATGTGGGCTACAACTCCATGTTTTAACTACATGGAAGGCAGACGCCGGAACTCTTTTTCCTTGTAGCTGTCACTTTATTTAAATAACACATTGATTCAAATTCCTTCTTCTCTCTTTCTGTTCTGCTCTCCTCAATTTTTTGGTTATTCATTTGTTTGTTCTGTAACATTTTATTTATTTTTTAAATAATCTTACCCTGTCGCCTTGGAGGCCAAAGCTGAACTTCTCGAGAGCCTGGCATTAACTTCGATGATGTAGTACTCCAGGGAAGTTGGATGCAGAGCAAACTGGATGTTACATTCTCCCACAATGCCCAAATGTCGGACAACTTTGATGGCACGATCCCTCAGCATCTGAAACTCCTCATTACTGAGTGTCTGGCTTGGAGCCACTACAACAGAATCTCCTGTTTGTCACAAGGGAAGGGAAATGAGAAGCAGCTCAGCAGCACTAAACTGTGGCCACACAAGTCACTGTGCTAACCCACTACTAGTGCTGGCATTACCAGGGATTACAACTTGTGCATGCACAGCTGATGAAAAGCACAGACAGTCACAGAGAGTCACTAGCCCAGAGCTGGGAACAGGCTAGGAAATCTTATGGAAAACACAGCCAGAGGTGTAGGTTTGTATGTTTCATGCCCTATCTGGCTGTGTTCAGGACCTGAACAGTCATTTTCTAGCCCACTTCATCAATCACAAAGCCGTGTCAGTAACACCAGGCAGAAAGAAGGGCACTGCATAACAAAGGTCATTGAGCCACCCCGTGCCCCAGCCTACCTGTGTGGACTCCCATAGCATCAATGTTTTCCATGTTGCAGACAGCAATACAGTTATCAGCAGCATCTCTCACCACTTCATACTCTATCTCCTTCCAGCCAACAACTGACTTTTCCACCAGAATTTGGTTAGTCATTGCAAATGCCTGGGAATAAGTTAGGGAAAATAAACACCAAAACCCCCCACAACAAATCCCTGAGAAGCCTCACCAAACCTCTTATTAGGCCATATTGCACATTTAAGACTGCTGTGACTTATCTCCAGACATCCCAGACTAAATGAAAGACAAAAATAAGTAAAGTTCATAACATTGATAACAAGCAGTTTTTCTTTCTTTTCTTTCTTTCTTTCTTTCTTTCTTTCTCTCTCTCTCTCTCTCTCTCTCTCTCTCTTTCTCTCTTTCTCTCTTTCTTCCATAAAAATTGCTTTACTGTGATTTCAAATGCAAGTGTGAAAATATTTATGTGACGGGATACGATGGGGAAAAAAGGGTTGGGCATGTGTGCTTGCAACAGTATATAAATAATAAATTAAAATATAAAAACATTTAAGGCTTCAATCATGCAACAGACATGCTTTTATGTGGGCAGCCCCAAGGACTCCAATAGGAGAATGCTGCAAAAAGCAAAATGACTGAGTGATAGGAGTGTAAGTGCCAGCAAACACTATTTAATTAATAGCATTAATAATGCTGCTTGTCATTGGCATGATTTAGTCTTAAACCAATCTTGAAAGTATTCCTCAGCACATGAGGCAAAAATGAAAAATACAGTTTGTTGGTAAATGAGCATAATCTAAGCGAATACATGGCCTTAATATTAGCAGATAGAAAACATTAATCAATACTAGCTTAAAACCCTAGAAAGTGATGGGCACATTATCAATGCATCCTTTAGCAAAGCTTCTTGTTATAATGCTGCCCATGAATTGGCTCTTCAGTCTGGTCCCATCTGTCATTAACTCAAGCTGTTACTTAAATGTTGCCCTTAGCTCAGTTGCCAAAATCACACTTAAAAAAAGGAAAATGGTGTGAGGAATGGCACTTCACGCCTGGCCTAAGCAGGCACTGATTTGGGAACACCTAACCACTCCTGCAAGCCATCCCTGGATGCTCCTTTGTCTGGTACCTTCTCTCATTCAATGAACAGACTCAGGAGACACAACCTCAAGGCCAGGTTACCTGAACCAGCTGTGCTATCAAACACCCAGTGTTCAGTTCTCTGAATTATAAACAGTTCACTGAATTACTGCAGATTATCTTCATAACTGCTGGGCTGCAGAAATGAGCATCTAAATTTGAGTTAATTCAACAGGACCCAAATTGGTTTTCACTGTAAATTTTGAAATAGCAATACTGAACTGGGAGGTGCTGTAGACTCTCTGAAGGACAGGAGGCCTGAAGAGAGATCCAGATCAATTTTAGCATTAAGCCATGATTAATGGGCTGACATTTAACAAGTAGAAATGCCAAACTTCAAACCTAGGATGAAGTAACACCTGGCAGAAGAAGTAACAGGGAACAGCCCTGCAGACAGGAATTTGAGGGTGTTGGTAAGCAGCAGGCTTACTTTTTTAAAAAAAACAAAATGTGCTTTTCACAGATTCTCCTGCTGAAAAAAAACAGGGTTTTCCTACTGAAAAATGTTTTGATATCAACCTGTCAGACAGCTGCACTGCCAGGGTTTATGGGTGAATTTCTCTTTCCCCCAAACACAGCCCACGAGTGAGCCTGAGTAAGTGACATGTTTCCAACCTCACTGTGGATCTGTAAATGGAATTCCTGCCCCCCTGCCTCCCTCACATGTGCCAGTCCTGTCCCCTGAGCCCCCCACAGCTGACACTGCCAAGCAGAGTTTGTTCACCAGGCCCAAAGTCTGTTTGCACGGCAGCAGAGGTGAGGAACACAAAGAACTCATTTGCACATACAGATCTTAGTGGCATCTGCAGTAAAACCATTTGGAGATAAGTGAAAGATTAAGAGGCTCAGCAAACCAGGGAAAGACAAACCCAAGAATTCTAGAGACCCAGAGGGATAGAGTTTTATTTCCTGAAATTCTGCATTTTTGACAAGGAAAAAAGTTTTGATTTGTTTTCCCCGATTATCTGTTTACTTTTCACAGCAAATTTTTAAACAATCCTGGATTTTCTATAGAAAAAGAGCTGTCTTTATAGACAGAGACAGCTTATAGTTGTCAAATTATGAAGTGTCATCCTGCTAAATGAGCTTTTGACCTAGGAAAATTACCATTTTTAGACAATGACATAGAAGAGGCCCAAGCCTGCCAGCTCTTCTGTCCCTAAGACTGCATTATTACTCAGCATTTCAAATGTTTCAACTTCCTTGACACTGTTCATTATCATTTATTCTTGAAAGTAGGCAAATATAGGCCAAGATGTTTCTTCTCAGACCAAAACTGCTGAAAAACTTCCTCAAACTATGACTTGTTTGTCATGAATGTAAAAGATCTGTCATTGAGCCATTTGCGTGTCTGTCAGCAGGAATTATGAAAAGAGGGCAGCTCCTAACCAGGGAAACACTTTATAGATAAGATGAAGCATAAGGTATGTACAATTCCAGTGTCTATGACATTAAATAGCATCTAAGAAAATCAGATGTTCAGCTCTATTCCCTGAGCTTGCAGTTCCATACCTTTGTTCCCAGGTCCAGCAGACTTTCCTTATCATGGCATATGCCTGACCCCAGCCCACCAAGGGCATAGGCAGAACGTATCATGACAGGGTAGCAAATCTTTTCAGCTGCCTTCAGAGCATCTTCAACCTTAAAGGAGAGGGGAACACATTGCAGTAATAGACAGCAATTCAGATGGATACAGTCTTCAACTCTGGTTACAAGGCTAACTGGAAATCCCATCAGTAAGACTAAACTCTCTGAAGATAAAATGAAAATAATAGAAATTCACTTTATAATATTCCCTTTTCCTGCCAAACAGCAGAAAACTGGAACATGCTCTTAAGGAGGTGACTTCTGTCCTTAGCTGTAGGTGGAGCTCCTTGCTGACCTGCCACGGACAATGTCCTTACATGACCTGTCTTCAGAGACTTCAGCATGAAATAACCCCTCTTAAAGACATCCCAGTTTAAGACTTGATTTTCTCCAAACTTGAATAAACCTTTCCACCAAACAAAATTTTATGTTTTCACACTCCCATCCTCAAGAAGGCTTTCAATACTGCTGATTTTGGGGACCTCTAAATGGCTTGTATATGCTCTAAGAAATGTACCCCTGAAATGTCATATACTTTTGTGCTGCAGCACAGGAATCACCCCAATATAATTCACTTTTCTTGTCAATTGGTAAATTAGGTTAGGTTCTCACAGTGCTAATTGCATTTTCACTCATTTTAAATCACGGTGACCCAGCATTAATCACTGCAGAGTGCTGCACACAATAACAGCATCCTCAGTTGCATTCAGCTTTCCCTTTACAAAATGAGAAATATTTTTACTAAGTCAAATAGGCAACAGTAATAGCAATCACATCTTCAGATTTATCTGATTTACCGATTCCACTGCGAGGCTGGGAGCAATCTTTTCATTTAGCTCAGTCAGTTTATCAGAAAAAAGCTTTCTATCCTCTGTAGCCATGATGGATTCAACTGAGGTACCAAGGACCTTCACCCCATACTGCTGCAGAACTCCTTGCTTGAAGAGTTCCACTCCTGCACAGTGAACAAAGACACAGCTCTGAGGATTGGTAGTAGATGAAGAATCATAGAACCAGAGAAGGACAGAATGGTTTGGGTTGGAAGAAACCATAAAGTTCATCTCATTCCCACCCCCAGCCGTGGGCAGGGATACCCTCCACTAGACCAGGCTGCTCCAAGCCCCATCCAACCTGGCTTTGGACACTTCCAAGGATCCAAGGGCAGCCACAGCTCCTCTGGGTAACCTGTGCCAGGGCCTCACCTCCCTCACAGAGAAGAATTTAGGAAATTTAGAACTAAGAAAGTATTCAAAAGAGATCTGATTAGCTGACAACTTGTCTGGCCTTGTCCACAGCTAATTTTTTTTTTTTTTTTTTTGGTCAGAACTCATAACCATAACATGAAATTTTCCATGCTCAAATCAATGAAACCTGGGATAATATTCCAGTTACTGCTTGGCCATCATCTGCACCATAGAGTAAAGCAGCACAGATGAATGTTGGTGCAAGAAGTTATAGGAAGGTAACTTTTCCTTTTGATCAGTGCCTCAAGGAAGTCAAAATATCCCAAGTCCAACTATGGTAACTAAGATTTAAGATGAAAAGCAGGACATATGAATTACTTTAAAGTACCAAAGCCAGCAATGAGATGTTAAGTTCACAGCTTAGGAATGACTGACTCCCCCCATGGCTGGTATCTGTGCCTCTATCCCTCAGTAACCTGGCCAATGTGTGAGGCATGTGGGGCTTGGATGCCTGCAGAAATAAAATCTGCACAACATGTGGTAGAATCATAGAATCATCCAGGTTGGAAAAGACCTCTAAGATCAACAAGTCCAATGTTACCATTAAATCATGTCCCCAGGTGCCACAACCACCTTTTGAGCACTTCCAGACTGTTTCAAAGCCTGACCATCCTTTCAGCAAAGAAATTTTTCCCAATATCCAATCTAAACCTCCTCTGGTGCAACTGGAGGTCATTTCCTCTGGTCCTGTCCCTTATAACTTTACTTGTCACCTGGTAAAAAGCACAACTGGGCCTGCATGGAGTGCCAAGGCACCTGTCTCACACTCACCACAGTTGAGAGCAGTCTGGCCACCCATGCCCAGCATTAATCCATCGGGATGCTCTGCCTTGATAACCTCAAGGACAAACTCTGGGGTGATGGGGAGGAAGTACACAGCGTCAGCCTGCTTTAAGCCAGTCTCATTGGTCTGCACTGAAGCAATATTGGGATTCATGAGGACAATTTTCACATTTTCTTCCTGAAAAATTAAAATCTGTGTTAAAAATAGGCCAAAAATTAACAGCAGCAGCAGCAGCAAGAAGAGATGGGGTTCATCAAGCAGTTTACCAACAGCAGAATTTTAAAAATTACATACTGCCCTATAAAAGACTTCTGGCCTGAAGGCTGAGCTAATGCCAATTCTTTACTTTTGTGCCTGTGAATCTTGAGGGAATGGAGGTTCCCACGGTCCAGAAATTTGATTGAAATTGTTTAAAACATTTAGGAGTTATATAGGAGAGACAGGTACAAACTCCAGCATACTCATCTCTGTCTTCCTTTAGATGTCAGATTAAAGGTGCCAAAGCAAAAAAAAATTTAATCAAAAGCTAATCTTTTCTTGCCTAGGTCTAGGTCTTTGAAGTTTTCAAAATCTTGTAACAACTAGTAATAGCAACCAAAATACATTTTTTTTCTTTGATTTTCCATAGAAATACTTTATTGTCCTTATATTATCAGTTTAAAAATCTCATCTCATAACTTTTTTATACAATATTGCACATATTAAGAGACAAACTCTGCCTTTCTGTGCAAGATGAAGGTTAGCCAAAATTTTACGCTGCTCTTTCTCTGTCACAGATGAGAAACTGAGATGGAGTGATAATAGATAATAAAGTTTATCTGTTCCCTGCTGTAACAGTCTTGCTGCTCTTTAGCTACAGACTGAAATGCACTAGTTTGCTCATTAATAGAAAATTCTGAGTCAGAGCTGAGCAGATCAATCCTCCTCACTCTTGAACTATTAGCACACAATGAAGAAACCAACCAAGCTTTGCTAAAAATGATGAGTGTGGCCAAGCTTAAAAAAAACCCACACCAAGTACATGCAGTAGACAGACAGATACAGAAAACTGTTCCACTGCTTTGTTGAAAAGGTGGACTGAAAAGTGCAAAGGCTGTGGTGTCATTTTTACAGGAACTCATTCTAATCTCCATCAACTTCACGTAAGGCTAAAAACTACTAACAAACACCATTTGCAAAAAAATGCTAGTTATAGATGCAAATTACATTTCAAATGAAAGATCTGCTATATGGCAGTTATTAAAAGTGATAATTCCCATTGAAAAGAGGAAGAGTGACAATATTTTAAAAATTATATTATGAAGAAACAGACTGGAGAAAATGCTATTGTGAAAGTGTTGTAGGATCAGTACAGAAAGTGCTATTTTTCCCTTGGTTCACAATAAGCATGAAAATGCCATAGGATTTTTCTGTGTTTGTTTAAAATTTGTGATTGCTTGTCTCACTGCTTTGGGGGAACAAAGAAATAGCTCACCTGGAGCAGTGGGATTCTCGCTCAGAGCTCTCAGTATTCAGATGTTGGATAACATTTCCTCTCCTTTCTGTGGTAATTTAAAATACTGCCTGAAAGACTGGCTGTAATTTTCTGCTGACCTTTTTTCCCTGTGAAGAGTTGGAATTTTTTTCACTGAAGCACACTTTCCTTGGAAATGTGTGGAACAGGGGAGGGAAAGAAGATATAAAATCCAAATGGAAAATATTTTGGATTTAGACAAATGATCCCTAACTGGGTCGTTTTCATGGTGATGATGAGGGAAAAGATCAAAACATTCTTCTCTAATAAATGTATTCAGAAATTAATGGCTACAGTTCTCTTGAAACAAATAGAGGAAGGAAAAGTTTATCACTTTTCAACAAGCTGGACTATCTGCACATCTCAGCTCCTTCTTCCCTGCTTATCTGGAAGAAGGTGTCCTAAAGACCAACTAGCAGTGATGGTGAGGATAATTAATGAGAGAAATTAATGCTCTCTGTGCTGAGAGACACATTTCATTGACATCACATCATTCTGGCCCAACTGCTTGGGATGTTGGATTTTAATCCATATGCTGTTTCCTCTTCAAATCCTTTCCTTCAGCTTCTGCCTTTTTTAGTTTTTATAGAGCTCTGTGTAATGGGCACCCATCCTGATGGAGACATTTGTTACAACTTAATTAAAGCAATGAATTAGCAATACTCCAGGAGGGTTCCATTTCTCTTTTTGTGCAATATCCACCTGTATTCAGTTGAGTTGGGATAATCCCCACAGAAAATTATCCAGAAGATTTTCCAGGTGGCCACAAGCTAATCTGTTCACAGATGCTTCCAGGCCTTGCTCTTCAAGGGATGTTCCTGCCTTTGATGAAATTTTTTTTTTTCAGATACAGATTTACTGACTGTGGAAGTCCCATCTCCTCAAGACTTTTTAGTCTTTAAAAGAAGCACCCATTTAACTGTCCAGGACTGAATATTAGTATCAGCACCTCCTTGTAATGAATTAGCAGCCAAGAGCCAAGCAGCACACAGCAGAATGAATCAGAACATCAGCACTGAGAATCAGTGTTGACTCATAACAAAAAATAAAACAAAATTAAGAAGTCTAAAGAGAAAGAAATGTCTCCTGTCTCCTGTTAACTGTCTGTTCTGTCCCAGCCATATTCTGCAGCTGTCCCTGGCAGGGCTGACCAGCCACTCTTCTCTCACAGGCAGCCCTAAATGCCTCTGCCAGAGGCAAGGTCAGGAAGGGCAAGCTCTGCCTCTGATCAGCCTACAGACCACAGCAGCTCCTGGGTGGCCATGTGAAGGGGAAGGACTCAGTGGGAGAACAAACTGGGGAGATTCATCATTAAAAAACCCCACTTCCTTCCACAATCCCAAGCTGAGTTTAAAGGAGGGGAAAAAGAAAAATATAAGAAGATAAGGAGATATGGAGATACCTCCTTTCCAAATGGGTCATTACTGATGCTCCCCAACTCTGGGATACTCCACTCCTGGCTTGTACTTGTCCTTGATGATGTGGTCAGTTTGAAATAGTAGCCAGCAGCAGCAATACAGTACACAAACCACACACATGCAATACAAGATGTGTTGCAACATGGGGATGAACCAGAGCACCCCAGATGATATTTAACATTAATAAAACTTATTTTTTCATTCCTTCACCCCAGGGTCAGCACAGGAATAGAATGTTTGTGATATCAGAAAGGCCTTAGAACCACTCACAACCATCACCTCATCTGAAGGCAGCTGCTGCTTCTGCTCTGACTCTGTCAGGCCTCTGCAAGCTCCCTCTTCCTTCTTCACATGAGATTAGATGTCAACTTGAGGCCCAGGTAACTCTTATATTACCAGTAATAACCCCATCACAGGACATTCTACCCTTCTACACCTTCCCCTAGCATGAACTTTTGCCCTAGTAATCTTTCTAGGACCTGTTCTGGAAACAAAACTTGACATAAATGATCTTTAAAAAGTTCATCCCATTTAAAATAAATACCATTTAGAAAACCTCCCTTCATTAGGAGTTCTTTTGTAAAGCAGTAGCCAACTATTCAGCTGTTATTGGTTGTCTGCTTTGCAGTGTGTTGACACACCACAGAAGTTCCAGGTTTTCAGCTCAGATGCATCTGACCATTCCTCCTCCATTTCCATTCAGTTTAACAAGCCTGGAGCAACCAGGCACACATCACAAATAACAAACTGCTTGAAGACTGTGGTGGAACCCCCAAGAACATCTCTCTTTGGACAATAATTCTGAGTGGTTAACTCACATCACTCAACCAGCAAGTTCACCAACCAAAATTGCTCCTTTTCCCTATGGTCATTTATCCTCACCAGCTTCCCCAGCTGGACACAGTTGGAGGATCAGTTTAGCTGTGAGAAGGGAAAGATGAGGTTAGTATTTTGTCAGTATCTCCTCACCTTCAAGGCTTTCACAGCCTGTGATCCAGAGTAATCAAATTCCCCTGCCTGACCAATTGACAGACCCCCGGATCCCAGAATGAGGACCTTGGAGACCTGCAAGTGTCAAATGGCATGAAAACAATCAGTCCCAGGGTAGTGGATGTTGAAATGAACAGTCTGTGCAACACTGAACAGCCTTAAATTACAGAGCATAAGTTCTCAAAAGAGAAGAAGTCACTTTCAAAATCACCTCAGTTTTACTTCTTAGAGTATTTCTACTGGAATTCTCTCATATATTTCCATTTAGAGAAACATGTGATTCACGGATAGGGCATACAATAAACATGCTAATTACATCATGTGCTTATAGACAGCCATGCCTCACTTTGGCTGCCCACAAAATCCTGCTGCCTCTTAGACAGCAAAACTGCATGAAATTCAGCTCACGTTAGGAATTTCAGACTTATTTGCTAAGCAACTGAGCACCAACATTATGCTGCTGGCACGAAATCTCATGGCCAGATTATCCCAGGGCACCTCATTATACTGCTATGAGAGTACCTTTCTCAGGAGAACTGCAAAGAAAATACATGAAACATCAGAACTTAAAACTCTTTCAAAGAAAACAGAGTTAATAACACAAGAGAGGCTGGCCAGATGACTGTGAGATAAGCAGCTGTCAGGACTTTTACAAGAGAAGCCTCCTTTGACTTCCATGTGCTATTTTGTGCCGTGGGTTCAGCAGGAATTAACTAGCTCCCAGCCTCACTGACAGGCATGAAAATATCTGTACACTGACCTCCACTCTGGAAGCTGTCACTCCAGCCTTGGGAAGGACCGAGGGAATGGTGGTGCCTTTCCCTCTCTTAACCAGGGAAATAAATGAATCAAATAGGAACTAGGAAAAACAAACACATGTATTTACTGCCAAAGTTGAACTAAATATATACCAAGCAAAGAAGGAAAAAACAGGGCATTTGTGAACTCATGCAATCAGCTCTGCTCTGTTGCCTTCAGCAGGCAGATTTACACCACCTTAGAAGAGGTCATTATTTGAAATTTATATAACAACTTTGACATATCTGACAAAGCTGCTTTCAAGAAAGTGAGGTCATAATCAGGAAGAAAACACACATCAATCACATCTGTGTGCTGCTTCTATGGGGCTGCCAGTGCAAGGAGTGAACGTGCATCAAAAGCTAAAACACAGAAGAGCATACACTGAACCAGCTCAGGGAATCATCTGGAATGATTCCTACTACAGAGCAGGGTTCTGAGCAGGGATAGCTAAACATCAGTTGTGCAAAATCAGCACAGGGCAGCTGTCAGAGAAGTGCAGGGCAGGCAGGCAGCAGGACCCTCACTGGAATCAGGAGCCACAGGCAGTGGGACAGGCTTCCCAGCCACCCCACACCTGCCAGGCTTCTGCCACACAGCCTCTGAGGCTGGCTGATTGCTGGGAATTACCTATGGAAGGAGTATGGATGGGTCCTGCAAGCCTATCAGGATAGACACTGTGTTATCAAACCATCCCAGCAGTGGGAGTGCAGGGACTTGGAAAAGACACACAGCTGAGTTTCTTGCATTCTCTGATATACACTAGTCAATCAGAATGCTATGAAAGTTCCTGACATGGAGAGATTTACTTGCAGATTTAATCAACATCATCAAATTAAGATTAAAATAAGCACATCTAGGTATTCTTCCATCTTTGTCTCTCAGGAAATGCTAAATAGTTTATTTATGTTCAGACATGCTTCCTCTGCCTTGCACATCCCCTGACACTGCTTAGTCATATTCTGTGACTATGCAACCAGTTGTTACAGAATTGGCGTGAAGTCACAGACGGGGGATTAAAATTTCATTTCACTTAGGAGAACCAGAGTGAGGAAGTATGAATCCATTTACATAACTCTACAGTAATTATAAAATTTGGAAGTGGAACTAAAGTGTATTAGAAAGTTAATGATTTTATTACAAAGCATCTGGCTAGTATTTTTTACTGTTATGATAAAATTCTATTCCTTTTGCAGTCTCTTTTGCAAGAGATTTGAGCCTGATCCTGCAAAGGTTTAAGCATTTTAGTAACTTCCAACACAGAGAGAATCCCACCAGGACCCAGCACATACACATCATACGAATGGAATCACTGATCCAAAGCACTAAGAAGTCAATAGACCTCTTGCTGCTGATTGTAATTAGCTCCAGATCAGGCTAAGCAGGCACAAGCCTTTGCTAGGATCCTGACACTCCCAGACCCAATATTTAGGACCATCAGCAACTGATACACCAGCTGATAAACATCTGCACTCACAACTTCATCTGAAAGCAAGCCCTCATACATTACCTCTGTGTCCCTGGGCCCAGGATTTGCATCTGGATAGAACTGCACTGTGAAAATCGATCTGGTCTCATGCATAATTCCCTGCAGGAATAAAAGTGACTCTCTTAGACACCTCCTGACAAGCAGGTGAACAGAAAGCCACACCTTATCCCTGTAAGCACTGAAGGCCAAAGGACTGATGTGTTTCTAGGAGCTGTCAAATTGACACCCATTTCATTCCCAGTCTCTTGCTCTGCTGTTAACCCTTCAGGGTCTGTGCAACCCTCAGTCCTGGGACTGGGCAGAAAACAAAAACATAACTGGCAAGAAAAGATCACCTGGGACAAAGCTTTTATGGAATGAATGGTTTAACCATCCCAAGCTGTTTGCTTCTGTCACAGAAAAAATGGATTTTGGTCATACTCTTAATTTCCATAATTCACTTTAAATGGTGACACAAGGCCTTGATCTCTGCCCTGGATTGGGGAGAGTGATGAAGGGGACCATTGCTGTGGACTAACAACAGCTAAGAGGGACCTAAACTGAGTTTGGAGATAGTGTTTGTGGTTTCAGTTGGAGCCAGGAAAAAATTATTTCCCATTTGAGTGGCCTGATAGCACCAAGAGGCATGATCCACTGGGAGACAACCCCACAGGTGTCATTGCCCATGGTCCCCAGCTCCAGACAGGAGTAGAGAAGTTCTCAGGAGGAAATTCAGGGAAAAGTAGTCCTGATACAACCTGCTTCCCTTAGAAATGGACAGAGGAGCCCAAACAGTCTCACGTAGAGCCACAGTGCCATCCAGAGCTTCAGGGTGGGATGTCAGGATAGGACAGGGATGAAAGATGAGCTACTGACCATAACATTATGGTATGTATTTCTGCTCTCAGAGTAAAGATTTCCATCAGTGTGTCACATTTTCCCTGAATGCTCATGTTCCCTGTAGTTTCATTCATACAAATATCTTTCAAAAGTGTTCACTCCATGGTTTGTCAGTATTTGGAAACCTGTGCTAGCTCTGTCCAGCTGTGATAGGTCAGGTCACCCATAAAAAATGTATTTTCTTTTTCAAGAAGAGGATGCAACAGACTGCACAAAACAGCCTATCCAGCCCTGATCCTGCTTGTGCATGCTAAACCAACACAGTCCTTGTCCCTCTCCATCTACGAAGGTTTAGGAGACTGTTGCTGCTTTGGAGCTCACAGAAATGTCTTTTTAGCTCACATGAAAGAACATCATTCTACTAGATCCAGAAGAGTCATGTTCAACCTTATCACCTTTGCCTCCAAATTCCAGCTAAAGGAAACATGAAAGGCCTGGGAATGAACAGGTTTGGTTTGTCAACACAGTGAAAATAAACCCATTTCAAAAATTGAGCTGAACAGCTGTAAATTTTTTGTATCAATGTTTTGTTTGGTAAAATTTGTCTATGTTTTGATACCCTTCTGTGTTTAGATATCCTTCCATAAGGATAAGGAAAACAGCAAATGACAACCCAAGCTTATTCTAAAATCATCAGATGGGTAGCTCAGAACAGCACTGTTCAATCTGCCAGACTTGGTATTGGGCATTCATACAAAGCAAGAGAGAGGCATATTTCCATGAGGGAAACTGCTTTTGAAAATAGCTTCTTTTCATTGATTTCCTGATAATTAATAAGATTTCACTAACTTGCACAACATTGGACATCATGGAAAAGATTTGATGTGGGCAATTACAAGCCTGAGATCTCAAACATGGACGTCACTTGACATTGGACTTTTATCTTAGATCATGTAAGCTATTTTCTAGGGGCAGCCCCTCTTCCTCATGACTTCAGTGTTTGGATTTTGGTCCTTGGAATTATATTTACAATAACAGACCAAATTAGATGGCAATGATATCCCTTTTCTGTGCTGGGCAACACAGAACCCACACAACAAACTGGTGACACAGGCTTGCACTGCTGTGGCACAAGCTCTAAGAGAATGGTAGTTAAGTGAACAACACCAGCAGATGGGAAATCATGAAAATTAATAAGGCTTCTGTTCAGGGAAATGATAAAGTCACTGCTGCAATCCAGTGCAGTGGGGCTGGTACAGTGGGGTACCCATCTTACCCAGGCTGTGGAGCAGAGCTTCAAGTAAAGTAGATGGTCAAATCAACAACTTTAGCCTTGATAATGTGAGGGCAGGCTTAGAGGAGGTGAAATAAAGCTTACAGAGGTGAAAGAGAGGCTTCTCTGTGCAGAGCTCACCTCATTTGTTTGGTCATTGGCATTCACAAAGAGAGGCTTCCAGCCAGGAGGGAGGGCAGAGGTGTCGATGGCATAGCCGTGGTTCTGAGCAGTGATGAGAGCCTGTCCATTCACTGCATTCAGCACAGGCTGGTTCTGGCCCCTGCAAGGAAAAGGGATCACAGGACACAAGTGCCAAATGGGCTCAAGTGCCACAATTAGGAGGAGCTGATAACTGTGGGGCTATACATAACAGTTTAATATAGCAGTAAAGTACTTGCAGCCAATCTCAAAATTATAAATCCTAGGAGAAACTTTGCTATTCTTCAGCCTGATAGGGTTAAATTACATCAAATACATTCAAAAAATGGAGCATGACATGGCAGTTTAAATTTAAGGCAAGGAGAATGGCTGGGATGAAGGAGCAATGTTACTGAGATGCCAGCCACTCCTAAGGCAGTTCACTGCTGTTCCGTAGCCATTTCCAAAGCTGAGCTGCTGTGCCTGGGAGGAAGAGCTGCTGCACCTGTTGGCCATCTGCATCTTGTAGGAAGTAGCTCCAGCTGCTATTCCAGTGATTAGATGCCCCATGCTAATTCCAAACAGGGGCTCTGGGCGATTGCTCTCCAGGACCTAAAATGAAAAGGTTTTCAACAGATATTGGAGTGCCTCTGTCCAACAAATCCAGCATAAACCATGCTAGTTCCCTCACAGACTTGGGAAAAACTCAATGCCTGAGTGGCAACAGCCTGTGAAGGAAAGTTTCCTCCTTTGCTCTGGTTCAGAGTGAAGCCTCAGAGCATAGCTTGGTGTCAGACTACTCACAGGGAATGAGCAATGACAACGAAAATGGCATTACAGCCATTTAGTGTGTGACATTATTCCAATTGGGAGCTCTGAAATCAGTGCTGTTCTTTCCTAAGGTCACAGAAGACCTGAAAGGCACTGCTATGGTAATTGTGGTCAGCATGTTTGCCATGTATTGTTCACCAAGGTCTATAAAGGCTTGCTGTAAATGTTGGGCTGGAGACAAATCCCACCAGAACAACATGAGGAATATTCCAGGCAGCTGAAATGTCTGAACAACATTTGGCCCATAACAGCTAAGTACAATCAACTGCTACTTCAAGCACTTGAAAGTATAAAAGTATTAAAAATATAAACATTAAAAATATAATTTAAAAAAATATAGACATTGCACTGTACCTTTCTGACATTCTGAATCACTTCTTGGGCCTTCATGGGATCCCCTGGACCTCCAGAAATGATGAGTCCATCATAATCCATGCCAGTGAAATCATGGTCCCATGGAACCAAATGCACTTCTGCACCTCGCTAAAAAAAAAACAAATGAAACCAAACAAACAAAAAACCCAACAACCAAATAAGGAAATAAGAAATGAAGGGAGGAGGGAAACAAATGAATTTTCATAAGGAAGTTCTTCCTGTGCTGAGGGGCTGCTGTACAGGTCCTCTTCCTTATCCCCTCAATACACTGTACCAAGTGCAGAAAATACCTCCCAGTGCATAAAAATCATCCTAAAAATTGTGCCTCACTTCAGGAGGGCAACTAACTTTCAAATGCATGTGTCCAGGTGGAAGGAAGGCTTTTGAGTACAGGTGAGGCTCTTGCCAAAGCAGAACAAGTGACAAGGGACATCAAGCACTGACCCACCTTCACTAGCAGACGGATAACGTTGTGCTTCAACCCACAGTCAACAGCTACAACTTTGATTGGATTCCCTCTGCCATAAACCTTGACTTCCTATAAAAACACAGACCATGTTGTAAAAGACAGATCACCCCTGTCCCCAAAACACAGAGAAGATGGGCAGCAGAATAACTTTTCACCAATGTGCAGCAACTGGCACTTAATGATCAATTTATGTGGAAATCTCCAGGAACACCGCAGACATTAGTGCTTCCTTCATCTTTCTGTGAAAGTAGGAGTTACAATGCTGTTTTATATACTGTTGATTACAGCAGTAATGCAATTCCTAAGCAATCACTCGTTTCCATAGCTAATGACAAGCCTTTTTCCTCTGTGTCACCCCATTAGCAGTGAAGCAAAAAGCCAGTTCTCAGATTGTTGCAGCCCAAGAGAAACAGTCCAGACACCCAGTGAGGGATTTGCAGCTGCAGTGCAAGCCATCCTGCTGATGCCAGTGGATCAAGGCTGCTTCACTGCAGCTCAGATCCATCACAGGGAACACCACACCAACCCTTCAGTCCCAGTGAGACCAAAGCACAGCTGGGGACAGCCTGTGAGTGACCATGGCAGTACAGACCGGGCCAGGCTGTCACCAAGCATGGCCCACAATCCTATGGACCTGGCAGCTTTATCTCACAACTTCCCTTCCAGCTGCTGTTCCTTAACCCTTTCCACAACACAAATTGCCACCAGTCCCAAATCTGGGTCATTGTGCTTTGTACAGCCAGTTATCTGCTGGTCACAGCCAGAATGGAAGAAGGTGAGGTCAAACCACTCTATGTTCTATGGCCTTGATACTGTGCCACTGCAGACCCACAGTCTCACTGAGTCCACAAATAACCTCACTGGTGTAAGGTTACTTGTGGACAGCTCCTTTCTGAAGCTGGCTGAATTATTTCACTTGCTGCATGACTGCAGGTAGCAGTTATTGATGTTATGCATCAATAAGGCTGCCCTCTTCCTCCTAAAACCAAATTCTGTGCTTACCTTCAGTTACACTCAGCTTCTGAAAGCTGATATTGACAAGTGTATTTTGCCCAAAGTGGCTTTTCTCTAGGGCATCATGGAAGAAACAAGTCCTTTTTTTCTTTCTTTTTTTCTTTTTATTTTTTTCTCTTTCAGGCTAAGTAACTCCCTTTTAATCAGCTTCCCTTTAATCAGATATTTCACATCTGGGCCTCCTTATACTAAAAAGATACTAAAATCCATGTCCAATATGGCTCATGTGGGGTGGCAAACTGATTTTTTTAAAAGGAGAAATATGGCCAGCCAGGAGGAAAGGGATCCCCTCAGCAGATAATTCAAGATGAAGTTTCTTAGCAGAATATTGCAACCCTTCCCCCTGTGTTACCCTAACTCAGTTCTTGTTTGAACTTTTATCTTTGAAGATATTGAAATGCAGAGGTTTCTGGTGATGCCTTAGGATTTAGCTTTTATATTTTTCAGATCCTGTACTGCTTTAGTGTATAAAACAAAAACTCCATAGCCTGTCAGCTACTGTTCTCCAGTTTTATTTAGACAAAACAATTCCTCTCTAGGCCTGAAACTCAAGGACACCTTACTGTCTCAGGCCCCAAAAAGTTTCAATAAAAGTGAGTTGTAGGAGAGCAAACTGGGGGTATATGACTTCATTACCTGTAGCTTTAATTGGAGGATTAACCCCTGATATGTAAATGGCCCAAACTTATATCTGTATGAAAAACTCATGATCATCATTCAAGGTAGTTTAATTAACTTTACTTTCAAAACTTTTCCCACTCAAATTAATTAGCCTTGATTTGTTACATTTTCTTCAGCAGCAAGGCTGATTTTAGATGTTGCTGTCTCCACAACCCACTTGTCACACTCTGTCCTGAGGAGACCTGACCTGTCCCCTGCATCTGGCCAAGAGTGTGTTTAGACAGAAACTAGACTCAGAGCTGGATCAGAGAACTGTTAAAGTACATTCCTTCTAAAGCCAGAGGATTTCCCTCACCTATTCACAACACAGCCCATAAAAAACTGTCCCAGTCTGAAAAGATTATGTGGGAGGGCTGCAAACCAGTGGTTAGGGAGAGTAAAAGCTCCTGCTGGTACTAGTGCTGAGAACAAAAACAGTAGATGGCCCTGCATGTGTGGAGAGGTGTGACCTTCTAGCTTGGACTGGTTAACTATCTCTCATTTGCTCTGCGACCCTGGCAATCACACACATCAAAAAAAATCTTCAACAAAAGTACTTGCAGAATACTGGGAGTTTTCTATATTCCTTGCCCTGGATAGACAATGTTAGCAAGCACTGTCTATATCACTGGCATTTAATCAAGGTGGCAGGGGGTGGGTAGAATATGATAAGAAAATCAATCACTCCTAGTGTACAATAGAGAAGCAGTTTCTGGATCATACTGTATGCTGATTTACATCAAAATCACCATTTGGCAACAGATAGATTATCATGTCCAGTAATTACCAACATTAAACAGCTTACCTCATTTACAGCTTTATATGTGATGTTGTTTTTTAAGCCTATAAAATGAAGTTATAAACATAACGAGACCACTAAAGCGCTGTTAATCTTTTTATATCTCCCTTTAAGAAGCTATTTTCAGCACCTTTACAGTAATTCTGTCTCAGTAATTGCAGAATTTAGCATCAGAAATCCTACCTGCTTCTGAGATACTGACTTGGAATGGCTCCACCTGCACCTTGCAATCCTAGATCACAACCTCTGTAAGCAATTTCCACCCTTCTGTGTGGCAGCAAGGCCTGACTCAAAACACAGTGGAGATTCCCCATGGTGAGGTTTGCAAGGTGGCCTTTGTATTGCAGTGGCATCCCAGGGTGCCAGTCACTTCTGTAAATCCAAGCCTGGATGGAGAGTGCTTCCAACTCCCCCCTGTCTGCTGGCCAGTCTGTTCAGGACTGCTTCTCACCCCTGCCATGAACACACTTGTGTGCAGAACAGTACATAACCAATTATTTGCAGAGCTCTTCCAGAGCCTCACTGACCTTGAAGGAGCTGCAAACACCATAGCAAGCATGGAATTTGCAAAAGGGACTCATACACTGGGTTCTCACTTCAGTTAATGGGATTAAGCATCCAGGGCACTCTTTATCACCCAGTTAAATCCCCAAAGGGCCACAATTTAAGACATTCTTGCATTGGTACAAGAATAATTACTACTTTTAGTATGGGCCTGGTTTCCTATATCCACATGACTACTAATGTTCTTCTCAGCCTGTAGTTGAACGTGGTTTGCATGCCCAGCAAAAAGAGTAAAAACTTCACAACTTGTCTGTTCAGATCTGTGGGCATAGCAGCTAATTCCAGTAATATTAGATGCAGGGGATTCCTAATTTGGTCTGGTTTTGACATCTAGAAATCTCTTCTGGAATCACCCCAACAAAATCAAGCCTAAACACAGATTATCAAATGGTAGTCTGATGTTTCCTAACATTTTTAAGGAAAGCAACCATTCTTTTCATTAATTCTTTTTATGTTTGAAAACATCCACCATATACCAGGTCTAACTGTATCCCCAATACTTCTCTGTCTTTGTAACACACACTCCTCTGATCAGTGTGGTTCAGACCACGTTCAGCTCAACACAAACCATTTTTCATCTCCAACACTGCACCTAAGGAGCCACAGGGATATTGAGAAGAGTCCATCAAAGGTCTAGAAAGGTGCATGGTTTAGAAAATGTCTCCAAAGTGTTTGTTTAGAAAAACTGATGGATCCCCAGAGCAAATGAGGAGCAGTTACTACCTAGAGTGTACAGTCCTAATACTATGGAAGAACTTCTCACCTTTGTTGAAACTTCTGCAATTAAATTTTGCTTATTTGGGTCTGCAAACTCCACAGGTTGACCTTCAAATTCAATCTTCCCAAGTACTGTGCCCTGTGGAAATATACCAAAAAACAAAGCATGAGAAAAGGAGAAGCTGTGAACACTGGGACAAGGTGTTGACAGGCCCAGAAACTGGAACAGCTGTTTAAAGATGGGGTTTTGGCAGTTTACAACCATTTTTAGCATTTTCAGAAGTTTATGAGCCTTCCTTGTTATAAAAAAATCTGTTTAAACCCCATCATTCAGGGAGAGACATTATCACCAGTAATATATGTTAATAGACAATCTGGCAAGTTGTGCTGGGACATTAAATTGAGTTGTCTTCCAAGAAGATCAGAATTCAGATCCCCACAAAACTGTCATGTAGATCTGGGGGTAATCCACAAAGCAGTTTGAAGATCTTTTGGTTTTGTAAACCCACTGTGAGGTTTCCAGCTGCCTCCTGTGGATAGCTACAAGGCAGCAGAACTGGTGTAAGGCAGAGCTATGCAGGAGGCAGGTCAGCCCAGCTGTTTTCTGAATAAGCTGATAAAAATAAAAATCACCTCTAGCAAGCCCTACTCTATATTGCTGTTACCATCTGGCAGAAGCTAGGACACTCTTGTTCTGCCAGCAGCATATCCTTCTTCTCACTGAAGTTCTCAGTGAAAAAAAAATCCCTGCTTTGGCTTTGCCCCACTCCTGGAGTAAGTGGGATTAATCCAGGGTTAACCTCTTCTCAGCATGGGAACAGAGTGTGCAGCACAGAAGTTTTCAAGGATGGAAGAGGAAAGTAAAACAGAGGAAGTCAATGCTTTGTGGTAAATTTATCACATCCCATTTTCCTGATCAAACATGTTAAACTCAGCTTGCTGTGTGGATATTACACCAGTATTCACACTGGGATTGCTCCTTGGATTTAGTGATTCTCCTTTGAGATATTTCCCTGGTTTACCATACCTGAAGTATCCTTGCCATGTCTCTAGGGAAAGCAACAGGCAGTATCTTGCACTGCCATGCACATTAACAAGGGCAAGTTTTAAGGACAGAGTTTTGCCCCTAACAGTGGCTGACATCCTTTGTCTTCTTGAGTAGCACCTTACAGCAAGAGCTGCTCCAAGCTGCTTCATACAAAGCTGAAGAGGATCATCATCATCATCATCAACAAGTCCTGTTCTTGGAAACCAGGGTCTTGAGTGGTGCTTGAGAGCCATGGTTCTGAGTGCCACCAAGCAGTGATTTCCATAAATGCTGATGGCACAGCTCTTAAAGACCTTGTTCTCAGCCAAATGGTGCCCTGCATTTCCTTTTAGCCCAGTTTAACAAGTCATTGCTTATTTCTGTGTTTATCATAAGGAAGCCCTGTTCTCACCCCCAATTTTTATAGACAGGGAATAATAAATACTAAGTGGGTTTTTTCAACCTGAGAAAACTGGGTGAAGAGGTGACATTGTGCATTTTTTTAAAAGCCATACACCAACACCACTCAAAGTCACAGTGTAATGGGACTCACTACCATACACTGCTAAGTTACAGGACAAACACTGAAAGCATTCATTTGGATAAAAGGCATCTATTATGCCTTAAGAAAGCAGAAAACATATTGCCATTTTCTATTGTATTAAATTGTACTTGTATGCTATCTGTAAGAGCAGGGCAATGCCAGATCTTCCTACAAGAATTTATTTCTACAAATATTCCTCTATTCAAGCTGGGCCATTCCTGTTTTGTTCTGTGAAATGAAAGGGGGCATAGGGTTGGGCTGCAGACTGAAAATTGATCACCTAAAGAAAAGAGCAGCTTCAAACAATCCATTAGAAAAGAAGAGCTTCCAAAGGAAATTTACATTCAGACTGGCTTTGATCACTGTTTCAGCCAGACTGAAGTGTACCTTCACATTAACCTTCACTCCATAACATAATCCTACCCATGACCTTCAATTGTCAGCTCTTGGAAAACAGAGAAAAGCAATGACTATTGAAAATAATAGCAGGCTTCAGCCAAGGAATACCAGGTTAGGAATCCATTTTAGATGACTGTAGGCATTCCTTTGTCTCAGGGGAGCAGGAGAATTTCCACTGAACAAAGGTGCCACTGTCTGCAAACAAATATCCACAATATCTCAGACTTGTTGCTCTCTTTGACAGTTTCTGAGTTAAGATGTGCTTGACACCAGTTGTGTCTGACACTACCTGAGGCCTTTCATTTACATCACCTTGTGCTGGCTCACTTATGTAGGACAGGAAACCCAGAGCAGAGCCAGGGAGAGGGGGCTCCCTGGGATCAGAGCACTGCCCAGCAGTACAGAAGCCTTTGGAAGGGCATATGGATCTGAGCAGCAGCTGAAGTCAAGGCAGCCCAGCAGTACCATTGCTACTCCAGGTTTGCTGAACTTGGAGAGAGCCCAGCATCAGCAAGGTTAATGCAATTGGATCAAGGGAAGCAGATCATACCTTGTCACGAATTAATTTGGACAACATTCTGGTATCAATCCCATACAGTGCAGGCACCTGAAGAAAACCCAAGGATAAGTTAGAGAACAAGCAGCTAAAAAAGTGGAAATAAGACAGCAGCCAGATCCGTTTCATGAGAACATGTCACATTGAATGGTTTGGTTTGGCAGACCCCTTAAAGCTCATCTCATTCCAACCCCCTGCCATGGACAGGCTCACAGCCCCCTCCAGCCTGACCCTGTGTTTGGAACTCTGGCTCTCAGCAGCAGCCTTACCAAGGCTGCCTCACTGCAGTTCTTCACTTCTCCTCCTTATTCCCACTCAAAAATAACTGAGTTGTTCAAATCTAGTTTCTGCTCTAAAAAGCATAAAATAAAGAGCTCATCTTTCCATCCAGGTCAGTTCTCATTGTGTCATTAGATCCAGATTGCTCACCTGTTCTTCTTGCAACCACTCTCCCAGGCTCTTAGTCGCCTGCCAGTGGCTGTACTCATTGCTGTAATCCAGCACCAGTAAACCTGAAACCTGTAGAGAGAAGAAATATCATTTTGCACTGTAGGATCACCCTTGTACTTATCCAGTAATTTCAATTTTCACCATTCATTCACCATAAACACTATCATGGACAGACTTCAGGCTAACACGTGACTGTACCTGGGCATTTTGACCAGGAAATCCATAGGAGAATGTGGCTTGGTAACCAAAGCTGCAAACTGCACTGAGCTAACAAAAGACTTCTTGTCAAAAGAAAGAAAATGGAAATTTAAGACAAGACAAAATGTTTTATTTTGATTCTTTTTTTTTTTTTTAATAAGAAAACTTTTCACTTTTAAGTAACATTTCATGTCAAAAGTCAGCTCCATTTTTCAATGGAGTTAGTGTATAAAACAGTCATTTCACCTCAGAAGAGACACTTCCAGAAGGCTTAGGATAGAAATCAAAATGGAGTATTTTTGCCAGCATTCCTACAAAAGACAATATCCAGAAGAAGAAAAAGAAAGGTTGAGTATCACTGATTCCTTCTGAGGGAGACAGTAAACCCTTCACACTCAGGTTGCTGGGCACAACCCTTTGATCAGCACTGCTTCTCCCACTATTACCTTGATCCCATCAGACTCCAGAAATCTCCTGAGGCCCATTTCATCCAAAGCAGCTGTGTCAGGCACTCCACCATTCCCAACTATGGGGTTAGCCAGGGTAAGAATCTGTCCTTTGTAGCTGGGATCTGTCAAGGCTTCGGTGTACCTAGGTGAAGAAACAGTAGAAGAAAAGTACATTGGTCTGGAGTCCAAAGGAAAACAAAAGACCCAGTGAAAACAAGACAGGTCTGAATTCCCAGATGACAAAAAGACAGAAATGGTATTAATGTGGAGATATTCTCACAATAAAACAAACACCTCTGTGAATATGCCCTGACTTTGCCATTTGTGGTTAAACATTTGACACGGAGAACAAGGAAAGACTTTGGCTTCTCATGTTTCATTTAAGAAAAGCACAGAAGCTTTCAACAAAGTCAGATTCCATTGATTTAACATGAGGAACTCGTACAGAGAGGGCAGGGAGATCTCAGCCCTGCACCCCCTGCTGACAGCTTGGCCTGGCCTCTCCTTGGACACAGCCCTGGCAAAACTTTGCCCTTGCTGTGCCCTGCCCTCCACCTGCTGTGAGAGTTTTCCCTCTCAGTGGCACCAGAAAGATCCACCTGAAAAGAGAGCAGACAACAAAGCTGTTTGCTCAGGCTTGGTCCCTTCCACACTCTGCAGCCTGCATGTCTTGGGATGTTCAGGGCTGTAATTGCTCTTTTTGTGGGAGGGGACATAGACAAGTCCTTGGGATTCCTCATCACTACTCTGGGTCCTTCTCTCCCACCTGTGAACAAACCCTGCCATGGTCCCACTTCTGTAGTTTCTCCAGCAGAGGCCTGGTGCCTCTTCTAGGCAATCTGCATATTCCCACCCACAGAAGATCATTCATTTCACCTGACAAGACTCCTAAGTGCTTGAAAGTTGGCTTGTGTATCCCTGAAGAAGGCAAGTAGCAGCCAATGCTTTGGGATTCAGCATTCCAGCCCTGGTCACCAGGGCCCAGAGCATGTCCTGTGATTAGCCCAGGCAGAAGCAGTTGAGCACCTGCCTGGATGCCCTTCTCAGCAAGGACAGATCTAAAAGCACATTGGAACTCTCTTCTGCAGTGGAGGACCAAACTTAGGATTCCACAAAGCATCATCTCTGGACCCAATAGATCCAGTGTCACTTTCAACCACATACAGGGGGCAGGGTAAATATGGGCTACATGCTCCTATTCTTCAGCTTCAAATTAACAGGCAGTCCTTAGTTTTCACCCTTACACTGTAGTATACTGTTGCAAACATCCCTTAAACAGTTACAGTTTCAACCCCCAAACAGCTGCAATTTAGCAACAGATGAAGTTATCCCCACGAATATTGAGCCAAATGCATAAAGACACTTCAGGATGAATCTGCCCTATACAGAATATAATTTATTATTGTCATTATTGTTTAAACAATACTTAATTGGCAACTCTAGCCATCTACCAGGTATCAGCAAGTCACAAGAGACATTTTTATGGAACACCAGGCTTACTGTCAGAAGATTAATTGTCAAACATTGGGAAACTCTTCCCAAAAGCAGGACTGGTTGCTGGCAGATACAGACAACGCAGCACACCAGTCAGCTCTGAGAGATGACAGGTTAAATAAACAATAGACAGGAAATATTTTCAGGTAAGCCTCTCCTGATGTTCAAATCTGTATCTGCTGCTGCAGGTAACCAACCACACAAAGTGCAGTGTGATCCCAGAACTGCAGTAGTACCAGGCACATGGCACGTGGGTGCTTGGCATTGTTCTCCCCTTCCGAGCTAATTGGTTATGCTTCCAAAAGGCTCCTCGTTACTGACAAAGCTAATGTGATTAATCTTTGCATGTCATTTGTAATCAGCAAACAAGGACAGAGAGCCACTGGGTCTGGGTGGGGTGTGCAGAGCTTGGACAATGCCCTTTAAGCAGGAACAATGCTGTGTGGAGCACAGAGGGGCAGAAGGAAACACCAGCTCCAAACGTGCTGCAAGGTCTAATCCTTGCTGTGCCTGCCCAAAGGCCTGCCTGATTTCAGTAAACTCCTGTCAACCCACTCTCTCACTAGAACATCATGGGAAACACACACATTTATTAGAGGTAAACACCTTTATGGAGCCATTTCAAACATGGGACATTTTATGGGCTATAACTCTTCTTCTTTCTTAATTGGAAATCTCCCCTTTTTGTTCATTTACCATGGATGGCTGCACATGGCTGCAACAGTAGGTTTATTTTTTTCAGCAAATGCTTCTGCAAAGTTCATCCTCATGCTTTTCTATCAAAAATTCAACATTTCACCCCCAAAAGAGTGGTCTCTGGAATACTCCTATTCCAGGGTAATACGTCAACATTCCAGCAAGCTTCAGCTACCTCAAGCTGAGAGCTGTATGTACATAAAGTGCTTTGCCTCTCATTTCCATAACATGAATCAGAATGTGGGAGTCCAGATGAGGAGACACAGTGCACAGCATTCATCAGCCCAGGCAGAGCCCATGCTGACCCCCCTCAGCACCCAGGAACAGGCACTTCACAGAGAGCAGGTCTGAGGCTCATCAGCAGCCCTGCTCTAACCTCTGGCTCCCTGTTGTGACAAACTGCTGCGTGCCCAGCAGCCTGGGCACCTCCTTCACCCTGGCACAGTCTCTTCCTGTGTCAGGGAGAAGGGACAGCTGGGTTCCCCTGGATACACAGACCTTGATCTCTGTGATCAGGAGGTACAGCTGCAGGGTTCCTTTCAGTGGACAGCAACCCCAGGACTGGTAGGAAATCTGCCACTTTTATGTTCTGCAACAATGCTGCAAATTCTTGTCTTCCATTTCTCTGAATCAATCAGGTCATGTTCTGCACAGGGGGCTCTGAAGATACCACCTTACATTTTGAATGTTTTCTCCATGCCCATATGCTCCCCAGCACAGAAGAGATCTCTGTCACAGCATCCTCTCCAAATGATTAGACAATGAACAAACACAACTTCTACTGCCACAGTAACAGGTGGAGAGGAAATTAATCCTTCAGGTCCTCCTTGACTTTTGTGATGTGCCAAGATTTATGGCCCATAATCTATAAATGAGAAGAGAACTCTGGTGCCCTTCATCATTCTGATCTATATTACACAGTGGCTTGTTGGCAGGTATATTAACACAGCCAGTAATTAGTGCTGTTGAAATGCTTAAATAATTGTCTCCTAATGCAAAACTGCAAGCTGATTCCCCTCTGCAGCAATTTAACACTTTCACTGATGATATAATTTAAAAACTCATCCTATGAGTACTGAGATCTCCAAAGGAGAGGAGAATTTGGGGAACACAGTGCAGATGAGCAGAGATGACTATGAATGACTGCAGAAGAAGCTCAAGCATCAACAACTTCAGAGATTCCTTATCTCCCCAAGGACATGTCCTTGTCCTTCCCAAAAGCCCCATTCCTCTGGCCAGATTCCCTCTGCTCAAGCAATCCAATAGCATTTGGATGCCAATCTAAGTCAGTCTTGGGCTTCTACCACTCAAGAAGACAGGGAATTGTGCTAGGTTAGGCATGAATCTGATCCTGCCCTTTAGCTGGAAAGGGCACAGAATGTAAAAGCATCCTTACCTGTGGTATGAGCCAACAAATTATATAAGAGATGGGTCATAAAGGTGACCAATGTGGGGTTTAAAAATTTTGCACTTAGAAGCCAAGTTCCATTACCAAGAAAGCTGCAGATGCTTCAAACCTCTGTGGTTGATCTGGGCATGGAGGGAGAACAGACAGCTTCTCTGCTCCAACTCAGCAATTCAGTAGGATCAGAACCCTATGTATCTCACTATCATCTTTAGATTAGTCTCTAAAGGTGCTTATCACCACAAATGCTTTGGCACAAGAGGTCTGCCTGAGACATCTTCATTAATTCTCTCTCTATCTCTGGACTACAATGTAGCCTTGTATAGAAAACTACCTGCTTGGATCAGGACCCTACAAGCTTGGAAAAAGCAGCTTTCACAGTCCAACAAGCTTCCAGAGAAGTATTGATGCTTGTATGTCCTTTGCTGTTGGCTTACCCAGAGAGCCCCGTGTTGAACACCACTTCCCCTGCCGTGGAGGATGGATAGCCAAAAGAATAGCCTTTCATCTTCATCCCATCTTCCAGCACCAAGCTTGCTGTCTGCACCTGGAGAAAGGCACATGAAGAGTCTCAAACACAGGAGGGAAGGTTTGATGTTTATACAGGTAACACCTAGGCTGCCTTGCACGCCTAACACTGTAAGTATTCCTGCCCTTCTCCCACTCCCAGCTGCCAAGACATGTCTTTTACTATTGTGATGCCTTTTTTCTTTTTAACACTTAGGAAACACTGTTATCCTAATGAGCTGGCAAAACTCACTGCAAGCAGAGCATGTGCTGCTGTTACTGTGGGATCACCCTTCCCTGCCCCTTAGTTCATTTTTTTCACATTTGACATCTTGAATTTACCAACATTATAACCCTGTAGGGAAAGGATTGCTTGCCTCCTCAATGTTTGCTCAAGGCCTGCTGCTGACTCTGCTGGCTCTCATCCAGCTCTGACCTTGATAGGTGCTTAACTTCTGGTGCAACCACACAGAAATGTCACTAAAAAGAAGTGTGTGTTTAGCTGAACTGCTGTCAGACAGTAGAATTCAAATTGCCAGTCTATTCTGCTGTAGGACACCAGAACAGAGGAACTCATGGATCACACAAACACCCATGGTCTCAATTACCTCAGGCATAGGCAGAAATTGCCCTGGAAGAAGCAGCTATGAAACTGAAAATTCCTACAGGAAACCATACCTCTTCCAGAGAATGTTTAGCAGAACTGAAACCTACACTAACTGTGGGATCTCTTACAGGCTTCATCACTATTTTACAGCAAAGGCAAATGGGACAGAGTGAGTTGTACAGAAGTCCTCTAGAGATTCATTGTCACAACCAGGTCTTTGCACATACAAGACAAATGTACCACACTCTTTGGCCACACTTGGAAACTAAACTTTTCTTACTCTGTCCAGGCGCTGGATGGGAAACCACCAGAGAACTCCACCTTCTAATAAATAAATATTGACTACATGCACAGAGGAAAGGTAGAATGAATTGGGAGATTCCCTCTGACAGTAAAATCACTGGTGACATGCAGAGGAAGAGAAAGAGTAAGCCAAGCTGTAGGACGATTTGCCAATGAATTCCTGGGCTTAAAAGAATTTGGACAATGAACTTTCAGGACACTGAAAACCCTCCACTTCTGGAAGGCAAGCACAGCTGTCTCCTAGGCACAGGCAGAGTGACCACCAGAGCAAAATTCCCAGTGGTCTGTGCCACAGGAAATGTGCTAAGCATGTCCACAGGAAACAGCTCTCACCATGATTTAGCTTCATATTGGTTTCTTTTACAGAACTATTCCTCTTATTGGGATTTTTAAAAGAAAAATCAAGATCATTTTGCTGCAGAAAGGAGCTGGGGAGCTACTTTCCATTAGCCGTAAATCAGATGAACAATCACAGCAAGGAGAAATTTCATTCTCAGTATTGAACATTTTGTAACCACCACGAGAAACATTCATTTAGAGCCCCTCTGTAGTTACAAATACCACACAGATCAATTACTAATGTACTGCAAAATACACTAAAAACCAAACTACGCTGCCAAGTAATTGAATTCCGTGCATCTTGGGATGCTTTTAGCCTGGCCATTTTTTCCTCAATAATGTCAAACACCCAGTCATTCTCCAAAGATTTAGCCATAAGTTTTGGAACCTTCCCACACCCTTTGGACAGTTCATTCAGCATCACCAAAATCTCCTCCTTCCCCAGTTATAAAAAGAATTTTTGTGGCTAAATCCCCTAGGTTTAGACCAAATTAAAGGGATGGTTTGGTGGGTTCCCTAATGTCCCCATGCCTCTCACTGCAAAGAACTGCCAGCCACTCAAACAGCACAGAGGTGATGTGGGTGCCTCTGACTGGGACTGGACAGGCCCTCTGCCCTTTCCACAGCCTGGTGAAAGCCCAGCCTGCTCTTCCCACATGGAGCACGGACTGTTGGATACAGTTTCTCCCAATCATGGCATTAAAGGCTGGATCCCTTCCCCCAGCAGGCCCCAGACTGGAGACCACACAAAAGGCAGCTCCACTTCAGGTATGTCCCACCACTGGGCACCCCTTGGGGCAGGTGCCTCAACTGTGGTCCTGACTGCCTCCAACCCTGCAGAATCCTTCAGGAAACCGTCCAAAATGCTGGAATGACCAGAAAATTGAAGATTCATGCAAGTGCTGAAGGCCAAACCCCAGAGCAATCCCTGTGAGCTTCAGAGCCTCACCCTCACTATAGTACTTGACAGGGATCAGCATGGCCTTCCTCCCACCACAGCCCACCTCCTTTCTATACCAGACAGCACAGAAATCATTTCTGTTGAACAGAAGCCCTTATTATACTATTAGAGCCTCTACACAGTGTTCATGTAATGCAGAAAAACGTCCCTGAGCAGCCATAACCTGACTGCAAGTTCAGCTATAGCAGGGGATAGATGTTCAAATGTTTCCCTCCCTTCCTTGATTTATTATTCTTAATTAAGTGGTTGGTTCACTGAGCATTCTCAAAACAATTATTCTTGCTTACATTTCCAGTGGAGGTGTTACCATATCCCTAAGCTCCCAGCCTACCTTGTTTTTTCAGTTTTGTTTTTAAGGTGAAAAGTGATTTACAGGTTATAGAGAAGGCCTGTTGGCTCAATCAGGGATCAGGTGGGAGAAATACTTCCTTTCAAAAAAAGAACAAGCAATAAATAAACCACCCCCCAGAGCTTCCATGAGGTCCTTTTGTCTTCACCTTTCTCAAAAGCATTCCCACAGAGCCTCAGATAAATTTCTGTTGTAATCTCAACTAAATTGTTTCTGCCACACACCCCCAACATAAGATGGCCATTTGCAATCTGATTTCTTCTTCCTACACATCAGTAGCTTCACCTTTAGCAGAGGGCCCTGTGCTCTATAGAAGCTGCAGTACCCTTGAAGAGCTTGGAGGATGAAGATGGCTAACAGAAAGGGTCATGCTGTTGATGTTGTGTTGACAGATTTTGTGTATTTTGTCAAAGCAGCTTGAAGAGTCAACTAGTTCAGGTCCCACTTCACTAAGCACTTCACATATCAAGTAAAGAAAACACTACAGAAGTTAAAAGAAAAACAAAACTAAACCCAGTAAGAAAGTAAGAAAGCAGATGAAATTAGTTCCAGTTAGTTCCCTGCTGTAGCAGCCCTTCCCATCTAAAAAGTGGATGATGAAGATCTGCAAGATCTCAAAAGATCTACAGTAGAATTCCACACAGCACAAGAGTCTCTGCCACGTTTCTTGGCTCACATCTGGCTGGCTACAGAACAGCTAACATATCAGAAGCAGGGAAGAATCCAAAAGCTCCAAGATTCCTTCTACAATAAAAAGCTGGTGCCAGGTCTAAGCTACATTTCACTTTCCTAAGACCAAATAGCCAGCAATAAAAGAGTAGCTTTCTCTTTGACAGAAAAAACAAACTGATTCTTACTCTTCTTGTGAGTACTATGCCTTCACAGGTTAGAAATCTATCTGGACATGTCTAACAGTCGAGACTTTCTTTGCCAACCCTGTGTATCTACATCTATCTATATCTATATCTATATCTATATCTATATCTATATCTATATCTATCTGATTTTGCTTTGGCACATTTGTTTCTGGCTAACATTGAGAGAAGAAGACATGGCAAGAAAAAAGAATGAGTCAAGGTGAGTGTCTTGGGATACACCAAAGAAGCTTCACACTTAGGATATTTTTTGTGGAGAAGCACTGGATTAATTCCTTTATCATCCAAGACAAACCCAAAGAAAACAACACAGGTACCATGGTAGAAAAGTCACAGTTCTACAATCTGAACTTTTGTCAAGGCTGTTCACAACGCCACAATTTTTCCATCACAAAACTCAAAGGAAAAGAGTGAACAAAGCCAGATGAGGCACCTGGCACAAGTCACTGAGGATCCATGGAAATGAGCACCCCTTCCCTCCCACAGGAGCAGTTCACTAAGTTCCCCCCCATCTCAATGGGAATGGGCCCCATTTTATGTCCCCTTCATCTCCAAAACAAGGAGAGGAGTACCTTGTGATTCATCTTTAACTTCCTCACCCATCTCTCTACTCTCCCTGCACTCACTGTTCCATTTCTTTCCACCTGTCTCAAATAACACTTGAAGAGTCCTTTCACAGTAATCTGTGAAAGCCAAAAAATCTACAAAATTCTTCTCATCTCCCTCTCATTTCTGACTACATTTTTAGCTCATTCCTGGTGGTTTTTATGCTCTCCCAAACCTCTCCTTACTGAGCCAGCTCTAATGTTACAAGCCCCCTATTTATTGCTCACACTACCTTTACATGCCCATTTAATTACATTGGCCTCAGAAGAGCATTAAACAATCAGAGCTCCAAACTGCAGTCTCTCTGCTTATTCCTGAATTTTTAACAGTCTTGATTAACCTGAAACCAGTGATGCAAAACATCCCTGCTGAGAGCCCTGAGGGGTCTCTGTCTGCTCCCTGCCCCTCTTTCACTCATGGATGCCCATCTCTTCTTTAGAATGGAAGGATGGATGTAACAGGGAAATATGGACTTATGAATCCCCACATCTAACACTCCTCACATACAATGGTGTTTCCCCACACAGGGTGAGTTTAACTGGACAGAATCCAGACTAGGAAGAAGCATTATTAGGCATTATCCTAAAATTATCACCTCTTCCTCATGCTAATACTTAACTTATACATAGGTTAGATGCTTTAATTTTATTTTGTTATGTTTCCTAAAATAGCCCAGTGAGAAAAAGCAATTAAAAGCAACTAAATGCTCATTTAAGCCTGCAATAATGTAAAAATGAGACCATTACCTAATACTGCCATTAGTCCACACACAGCATCATGGATCATAGAGTGTCCTGAACTGGAAAGGATCCACAAGGCTCATCATGTTCATCCAACTCCTGTCCCTGCACAGGACAACCCCAAGAATTCCACCATATGCCTCAGAGTATTGTCCAAATGTTTCTTGAATTCTAGCATGCTTTGGGTCATGACTTTAATTATGTTTCTCAAAAACACCCATTGCCTCTAATGGTGGTTGGAACACCAAACCCAGCCATAGGTCACTTGTCTCACAACTAGACTTGAGTTACACACTCTGATGCAAAGAAACTGGGAACTCATGTGCTGAAGGAAGCAAAGAAACAGGAGCACTTTTTGCCTTATCCTGAATTCCTCTGCAGAGGAATGTTTGTTTTAAAGCTATCATAGAATCATAGAATAATTTGGGTTGGAAGGGACCTTAAAGATCACTGTGTTCCAATCCCTTGCCATGAGCAAAGACCTTCCACTGCAAGGTGGCTCAGAGCCCCATCCAACCTGGCCTTGAACACCTCCAGGGCTGTAGCAGCCACAGCTTCTCTGGAAAAGTAGTTTCCAGTGCCTCACCACCCTCACAGTAAAGAATTTTTTGCTAATATCTAATCTAATCATCCTCTGTCAGTTTGAATCCATTCCCCCTTTGTCCTGTCAAGGAAGGGGTCTGTTGCAAGTTGCTCAGAGAACTCCTGATAAATGTGTGGCTGTGGGACAGGTAAGAGAAACAAGCCCTTTTCATTCCTCAGTGGACAGAAATGATACTGATCAGCCCTCTAGACCACCCTGCCAGGTAAGGCAGCACCTGCAGTCCAAGTCTCTCAATGCTCTTCCCTACCACTCTCTGAAACACCACTCCTCCAGTTGCTAATTCCATTGCACTGTTCATTCAACACAACACCTGTACAAAAGTGCCTTTTCAATGCAAAGTGCATGCTGACAGAACTCCCACAGCACTTCAGTGCTACAGAACTCCCACAGAAAGTCCCATTTCACCCATTTACTCCAGCTTCTGTAGCAAAGAGCACTAGAAATCTGGGGAAATCAACTGAGTGGTCCAGCCCCAGTAAATCAAGAGCTGAAACACTGTCGCATTCACAAGAGTTGCCTACCTCACCAATTAATCTGAGCCATTATAGTTTCTAAAATATTGAAAATGGATTCTGTATGGATTCAATAGGATTAAATACATGCCTCAAGTGATGCATGATTTTAAATATTCAGCCAATTCATTTTCATATGGACTGAAAGAGCTGTTCTGTTGGCTATCAGTCCTATGGAAGGTGAGGTGTTTCTAAAGAAAATACCATATAAAAATTAACTGAAACCCTGAACTTCCACCTTTTGGTGTAATTTACCCTACAACTTCCATTCCAGACTAGACAAAAAGTATGTTTGCTTAGCTAATAAAACCATTTAGCTAAGCAAACCCCTTGCTTAGGGTTCAGACAAATTTCCTCTGGTTCATGTCTCTAGGTAAGCCCTGTTATCTGTAGCAAGTTATCTCTGCATGCCAAACACATCTATTAAACAACAGTATTCAGTCACTATTACCTTCGTGCTCAACAGTCTGGTACCTGTCCTTGAGAAACTCCAGTGATCAGCAGACACATTGCAAAACTTCAATCTGCCTTTCAAAGTCTTCACCACTTTGCAAGCTGTCAAAATTCTTGTCATCTCGAAAGCTGCCGATGGGTAACTAAAGTTTAAAGAACAAAAGAAAAAAACAAAAATCTGCTTGTATGTATTTCTTCAAGATTTGGTGCTGACAATGTACTCCTGTAGATCACAGGGAAAGAGAAGAGAGGCACAGCAGGCACACTGAACTGACTGTACAGCACTGCCCTCCACCTTCCCATTTATTCTGCCATGAAAAGTCCCAGGTACAGCCCCACCTCCTCCCACCCCTCCTCAGAGGCACCCTTGCAACACTTCTGCTCAGGCTGGTCTCTGAGCACTGTCACTGGGGTTTTAACACAGACCACACACCATCTGCAAGACAGCAAAGAGACATCACCCCAAGAATAGAAGAGTGGCAGGACGAGGGGAAGTGGGTTCAAATTGAAAGAGAGCAGGTTTTGGATTAAGTATTAGGGAGGAATTCTTCCCTGTGAGGGTGGTGAGGCCTGGCACAGGTTACCCAGAGAAGCTGTGGCTGCCCCATCCCTGGAAGTGTTCAAGGCCACATTGGACAGGGCTTGGAGCAACGTGGCCCAGTGGAAGGTGTCCCTGCCTGTGGAGGGGGTGGAACTGGATGATCTCAAACATCCCCTTCCAACTCAAACCATTCTATGATTCTGAACAGCACAGGGCCCAGGCTGCTCACAGTGTGGTTTTGAGAGCTCTCCAGTGTGGGGTCTGCATGCTGGCTGCTGAGAAAGCCTGTGGCTGCTACTTGTATTAAAGAATGTGAAGCAGGAAGGAAGACCAAATTCCATGGAAAGATGAAATCTTTATTCTGTGTTTGGAGAGCATGCACTAGCACAGGTTCCAAGGTGCTGTCTCTGTTCAAATAAATGAAAAGTAAAATTTTTCACAACAAAAAATAACTGGTTGCAAAAGAAGAACATCTTGTGGTAACATTTCGATGGTCAACACATGAAATAAGGTGAAAATTTCACATATTATTTCCTAACTACAGATCTTTGTGACTATAATATTTCACTTATAATACCACACTCTTCATAAGGAGTGTGATATAATACTCCTCATTAGCCAGAGATGAAAATGCCTCATTAAGACAAAAGCTGGGGGAGAAGTATGCCCATTTATTATTATTCAAGAACTAAAAAGAAGAGGCATCTTTTGAAACCCAGGGGATCAAAGTTTTAATTGGCTCAAAGCAATATACACACAGATTTTTCTGTGCAGCTGGACACATTCTGCTGTAAAGGATTTAGGTGACTTAATCAGTGGCAGTAACAGTCATGGCTTCTTTTTATACAGTGGTTTGAGATTAGTCTAAGTTGACAGTACCACATAAAAATATTTCCTGTGCAGCTCATTATGTATTTGCCAGGTTGAACATCATAAAAGAGAGAGAAGAGAGGGAAAAGGGTTTGGGTACCCTGCCTGATATGAAAAGATTTTTGGATATTTGAATGAGAAACACATAGAAAAGGCCCAAATTCAGATGACTGAACGAGACAGACAGAGATAGGGTAGAAGACATACTGGGTGTAGAGGAGCTCACTGCTCCAACATGGGCTTTACAGGTGTGCAGAGCCAGGAGAGCCAAGCCAGCAGTATTTCCTGATAACTTCACTGTGCTTTAGGATATAATAATTTTTCCTACTGGAAGATATCTGACAATCATTCTGATTCACTGAAGGAGCTTGAGAGACAGATTTTGCTTTTTGCAAACAAACAAAAACAAATAAATACAGGGGACTGGCAAATGTTTTTGTTAGCTCTCCCTCCATTTGCTTGGCTCTAGTCTGTAGTGACCCAGAAGCCAAATCCTTGCTTGTAAGGGGCTGGACTGAAAAAACCTATACCTTGAACAAGAAAAGCCATCTTAATATACAAACACATGTGAGCTCACACATGCAGTTCAGGAGACAACTTTCTTCCAGAGTCACATATCACATTATGTTAGCTTTAAACAGCCACAAGTGTAATACACAGCATTTGGAAGGTTATTTGTTATGGCTATACTGAACAGGAAATTCCACACTCCATTTTACTCTCTGCCAACATCAGGGAGTGACTTTGGGCCCTGGGACACATGTCTGAACCAGAATCAAACTGTGCTGGCAGTTTCAGCACCCTAACTGCTAATTCCTAACTTCCCTCTGCTACCATGTGAGTTGCAGTGAGGCTGCACCATGAAGCTGATGGATCCACACAAAAACTCACCCCTTCCTTCCACCATGAGGCCATTAATGAACCAGGACATCAGGAAAAAATGGACCATGCCTTTTGGCATAGTGGCATCTTGCAGGTGCAAACAGCTGCATAAACACACAGGCACTGTGTTCAGTGCTGCACACATACAGACAGCTGTATGTTAAGGATTAAATGCTATATGGGTGAACTACAGGCAAAAAAAAAGTTTCCTTTATCACCTACAGAGCAAGGATCTTCCACTGACTACTGCTTTATATTTAACCCTGCTGTCTTCCCTATTTTCATGCATGTTTTATTATCAAAATTGATTAAGCCCACCTCAGACCTTCTGAGGTCAGGAAGGTTATACCTCCAGTATAGGAATCTTAAAGCCTCCCACATGATGAAGGAATTTCCCTCTGCCAAAACCAGGAGAAAAAATCCAAGCTATTTGTCTCACTGCAAACACAACTAAAAAAAGGTCACAAACTATTGACACCTTAAGGCCAGAAAATATATAAAGTATTCCCTAAAGAAGCCTCAGCTCTGAAATCCAGTAAACACACTAACAAGTCTTCTGTGAATTGGATAGATTTTAAGAATGCTCTTCACTTAACATAAAGACTAGAAAAGGCAGAATCACTGAGATGGAATCAATAAGGAAAAAGAAACCAACCATAGAATAGTGGAAAAAGAGCAGAAACACATGGTTTTATGAAAATGCAACCACACTCCTAAGCTTAGAACTGGCCAGCCAGTACATGACTTCCAGTTGTAGCACCCCTATAGAAAGAAAGTTTGGGCAGGGGCTCTGGAGGCAGGATGTCTGTCAGAGAAATCAGGAATGGCAGAAGATTCTCTCAGACAGGCTGCCCACTGTACTCTTGCTTGCAGAATGTTTTCCATCCAACTCAGTGCCTTCCTGAGATACAAAGTGCTCATTCCTCTTCAGTCCCAAGTCCTTTCTACCTCTGAGGTCTGGCTTTTTGCTCTTTGCTTCCTTCCACATTTTCTCTGCATGAGAAACAGTCTCCCAGCTCCCTGTGACTCTCCAGCCCAGCACACTCCATGGCTCCTGAGAGCTGCTTTCCCTTGAGCACACTTCACAGGATAGAAACCTCCCTCCAGCCTACACAAGTTCAGTTTGTGACTGCCCCTCATCTAGAAATAGCAAGAATCCTACAAAACCTTAACTATTTCCTGCAGAAGGCAATAATCCATTTGAAACCAATATGAAGCCTGTTTTTAACAACACAATTTAAAACCTATTCCTTAGTCTCAACCTTGCAGTCCTCATTTGCAGAAAACAAGTGTTTCTAGGTAAGGGAGAACACACAAACCTGAGCCCTGAGCCAATGTAAATTTATCAAAAACACAAGGTGCTTTGAACAGGACATGCAAAATTCATGTTGGTGAGGACCTGAGAAACAAAATTCCAAAATTCAGGCTGTCCTCCTCATGATATTTAGCTGACAAAGGCCCAGTCTGAAGAAAACATGGATACATTCATAGTCAGGGATAGAAAACACAATACCTCTAACTCAAAACATCTTCCTAATTCTGATGGAATGTCACTTTTTGTTTGGGAGTCCAAACAAAGAAAATCTATAAAGAAAAGTTTTAAATTGAGTTGCCCAAAATCTGATTTTATTAAGTACAGCAAGTAGTTATTTTCACTACTACAGAACACTTCTTTTCAGAGATACTGATTTTCCTCTTTTTTTTAGATACTATTCTTCCTCTTTTAAATTAAAAAAAAATCCTTCTGTTTGGTTTTTTTAAACACAAACCCAAAAGTAAATTTCAGTTAGCACAATAAGTGAAGAGTTTCATTTTGATATTTAATTGAAATGTCAAAAAGCATCAGAATCAAACTGAGATGCCATGTCACTTTCCTTCAAAAACATTAATTCGGTCTAGCTGACAGCCAAGAGCAATTCAGTTCTGTGAGGTAAAATAGTTTGCTCTGGAAGCAGACCCTTGTGCCCTATTCAGTTTCATAAAATGAAAGAAACATGCCTCAAAACAACCAAAGTATCCAGGGGTGGTAGCAAATCCCACAGGAATTCAGGACACAAAAGTGTTCACAGTCACTCAACAGGCCCTGTGACAGTTTCAATTAACATCTTATATGATAGGTTTTAAAAGCTAATAAAGACTTCATTTTGTAAGGAAAAATAATATAACAATATCATTGAAAATCTCAAACCAGTGCCATGTAAAAGACCTTTCTAAAAAAATAGCAAATTCCTTGCTAATTCTGAATTGCCTAACTTGGCACCTCCCTTCTTTTCCAAATTTTGTCTTTAAGCAAAAATCAAGACAGCCTTTTGATGAGTAAAGGAAGTTTAGAAAAGGCTTGACAAGAACTATTCCCACATTAGAGAAAATCCATTTTCAAGGAGATTGCACTTTTTATTAAGGCTTGAACAGCCCAGGGTACACTCCTGTGTCTGGGATACAGAGCCCATGCTTCACCCAAACTTGACAAAGATAAGGCTCTTATCTTCAGCAGGAGAAAAAGAATCAACACCTTGAAAATGGGTCAAATTTCATTGCTGCTGAGATTAGCAGCTCCTCTTAGATCAGCTGACGTGGAAGACAGAGAGAAAACCCTTGCAGTGTCTGGAAAAGACTGAGATGACTCCAAGGGGTCAATTTCAGAAAGCCCTTAGCCAGCAGGAATCCCGAGCTGGCAGAAGAGCCGGAGGGTGATAAGGACAACCCAAAGTGCAGTCTGCTCCCAGAGCACCACGCCTGGGACACAACTCATTTCCATGGTGATGCAACCAAGGAATCTGGCCCCAGGAATCTCAGAAATAACCCAGAAGCTGCCTGCAGTGTTTGACTTCAGGCTGGAGCCAGGCTCCGTTTACTGGAAGATGTTTGGAGGGAGCAGTATTTCTCACTCCCTGACATTTTCTGAAAAGGCATTTTTACAAATGGAGGATTGGCAGTCATCCTTTTTCCCCTGTGATTCCAGAGGCTCATACATTTCACTGGCTTGTTACTGGGGATCATTAAAAAGGCCAAACTGGCTTTACAAAAGGGCCTGCACAAATCCAGTCTCCCCCACGCTACACATTCTTTACAGAGTCTAAAAATAACATGATCTTACAACGCAAGGTTAGCTACATTTGCTTAGGATTCCTGTTACTCTTGCTTCCTTCTGTAGCAGCCCTGTCATGGGTGAATATGTGATAGGTTATCACACCCCAGTGTGTTTGGTGTATCAAAGGAAAACAAAATCGACTTGCCATTGATTATATTATTAATAGATAGGCTTTTATCGAGGATGAAGGCCACAACATACAAGTCCCCAAGCTGGTAATTTATGCACATAACTGTATATGTGCATTTGCACAGGAACATACAGACTTTATTGGGCAGTTTTGTCTTTTTTCTTGGACTTGATTGTCATCCTTTCCCCAGTTATATGTAATTTCACGAAAATAAATTCTATGACTGAATCATTTTCATGGGCATTTTTACTTGGAACAGACCACTTGGTCCAGCCTTCTTAGTGGGCATGTACAGAGGATCTTGGCCAGATCCATCACACACAACCCTGTGATTTGTGATCTTGGATCTGTGACCAGGGCAACCCAGAAGGGAAAAAAAGGAAGTAAGAAAGAAAAAGCATCCATCAGAATGGATAACCACCACAGCAGAAATGTGTGTTGCAGACTTTTATATTTCCTAGAACAAAAGGTATTCACAGCCAGGCATTCTCAAGTGTGATTCACAGGAACTGCCACTGGTAGGACAACTACAACAAAACCCAGATAAAACAGGCTTCCTGCTCCCAGCACATTAGTGGGTCAGGCCTAAAGCTACCCTCATTTTAAGGAAAAAAAGCAACTCCACTGAAATGGTGTGACACATGATCAACCTCGATGATTAGCTTATCAAGTATCTGGGTAGTGTCCTCTGCCAGCCTTATTTGAGCAAGAAATACTCTCTTAATAATATGCCCTAACATCTCTTTTACCACAACAGATGTCATACCCAGTGACAGGACAGGCTCAAAGCTGCATCTGAGGAGATCCAGACCTGCCATTAAGGAAGCCTTTCTTTACTGAGAGGGTGGGCAAACATTGGGACAGGCTTCCCAGAGGTGGTCGATGCCCCAAGCCTGTCAGTGTTTAAAAGGCACTTGGACAATGCCTTTAATATCACACTCCAAGTTTTGGCCAGCCCTGCAGTGATCAGGCACTTGGACTGGCTGATCCTTGTAGGTCCCTTCCAAATGAAGTATGCTATATGAGAAGAAACAGAAAGTTTTCTACAGAAAGCTCTTCCCTAATTTCCTGAGAATAAAAGTGAATTAATCATCACTCTGGTATAAAAATATTTACCCTTTGGAAAGGATATACACAACTTATCTCTCCAGTCCAGTTTCTTACCCTTTAGCACCTGGGCAGTGCTAGCTGTCCCCAGTTTTGGTGGGAGGGAGAGTTAACATTGCATAGGAGTTACTTAATGTGGCCTTGGCCTCTCACCTTATATACAGCATCTGTGATCAAATAGCATTTTCCTTCTTGCTTCATGCCTGGTGCTCCAGATTGGAAGGATTTGCAAAATTTGTTTGTCCTAGTCCTTTCCTCACTCCTACTTTTTTTTTTCTCTTCCTGTGGATGCCCTGGGGAGAAAAGATAAAGATAAAAATCTTTGACTGTTGCAGAAAGGGCTATGCACTGAAGCATTTTCTTTAATTTACACACCGATATGCTTTAGGCAGATACATACATGAGGATGCAGATCTCTCTTCAAACAGCACAGCAAAGACTTGCTATATATATCTATAATGCCATTTGGGAAGGGATATGATTTTGGCTGATTAAAAACATTTTAGGGCTGGAGAGCAATGAGGTTTGAAGAAGTAATTGATGCTGTCAGGTAAGCATTGAGGACTTCAACCCCAGAACTCCAGCAGGGTCTATCCAGATAGCAATGCTGTAATAGCAAGGGAGATTTACCATGCTCCATAGGGATGACAGACACTGGATAAAGTTTTATACCCAGCTATACACAGAATCCCAGGATGGGTCAGGCTGGAAGGGACCACACTGGCTCATCTGGTCCAACTTTCCTGCTCAGGCAGGGTCATCCCAGAGCACACGGCACAGGATTGTGTCCAGATGGGTCTGGAATATCCCCAGTGAGGGAGACTCCACACCCTCTCTGGTCTCTGTTTGAAAAGTTCTTCCTCCTGCCCAGGTGGAATTCCTGAACATCAGTCCCTGCCCGTTCCTCGTGTGCCATTGCTGGGCCCTGCTCTGCCCCTCCCTGCACACAGGGACAGACAGGGATGAGCCTCTCTCAGCTGGGGCTCCTCTGGAGGTTCAACAACCCCAGCTCCCTCAGCCTTTATTTGTCCAGGAGATGCTCCAGGCCCTTCTTCATCTTGTACCAAGAAGCTGAGAAGTGGACATTCCAGATGTGCCTCACCAGGCTGAGTAAAGGGCAGGATCACCTCTCTCAACCTGCTGGCAATGCTCTTCCTAATGCATTCCAGGATTCCTGAGGCCTTTTTGGCTGTCTCAAGGACAGCTTGATGTTCACCAGGATGCTCAGGTCCTCGGGTCCTCCTCCACAGAGCTGCTTTCCAGCCAGAGAAGGTGCAGGGGGTTAATACACACTGCTGTACTTTAACAAACACAGCATTTTCCTTAACAAAATCCCTAGGAACAGTCTCCTCCCCACAATGACCAGCTGGCTCAAAAAGAATCTGTGCTTTTGAGTGAGGGCTCTCATTGCACATCTCAAAATAGAGAACAAAGCACTGGCTGACATGAGTGGGATCAGTGCTGAGGCTTTAGATGCAGTTAGGGTGTCCTTGCCCTGAAGATATTCTGCACTCTATTGTCCCTGTCACCCATTTCACTCTGACACCTAAAAATGTTCAGCAAGATTTAAATCAACCCATGGAATAATGGAATCACTGTACAACCCAAGGCAGCAGGTCCTAATTCTTCATTCATTTGAAGAAGAGAGGATCTCAAACACTGAACATTTTTGACTCTTTCAGCTTCAGGGAAGACAAAGCAGATGATCACTGAGGAAAACAAGGGAGCTCCAGTTCACACTGAAAAGGCCAAAGGAACACAAGATGCTTTTCCTTCTTCCCCTAGGCATGCAGACCTCTGCCTCAAAGAGCACAGGAACTAACCACAGAGCTGGAGACACCAAAAAGGCCTGTCTGGGCCTGACAACTGTGCTCTGAACTTCCTGATCAAGTTCCTTGAACTGCCAGAGTCAGGAGTGTCAGCATGGTACAGTACTATCAGAAAATAAACCAAAACATGCACATCTGGGGATTTGACTTAGCCCCACAACAGTCAAAGCTGGGGCCTGGATATATCTAATATATATGGGGGTTTTAAGCCTACTTTGACTAAGAGCTGTAAACACAGGGTTTAGTTTTCAGATAGCTTACTTTGTTAACAGATGTGGTTATAACAGATTTTAGTAAAATGAGAAATCAAGTTGTAAAGCAAAGTACTCCAAAGGTAGCTTGTTCACTTTCCTGTACTGATTAAAGTAATTTAAGTACTCATTTTTCCATCTTTATCTACTGCCATAAATAAACAAAAATCAATTTGTTATTTTTCTACTTCCTATGGATTCCATCACACTACAATCCACTGTAACCAAAGCAACCATAAACTACCACATCCAGTCCAATGGGTGTGACAAAAAAAAAAAACAGACAAAAACCCACAAGAGCTAAGTGCTGCTGGGAGGTTTTCCTTTCCCTGATCACAGAGATGTCAGCAACAGCGTGTGCTTAGGAGACCACAGCAAAGATGAGGAGTTGATTTATATTGGCCATAAGTGGTCAAGAAGAGCTTCAGTTTATCATTTCTGACTTAAGGTAGGAAATATGGCTTCAAAAATACAGAATACTGGTACATTGGAAAGTGAATATCAGCTGGTGAAGGGTGAGTGGAAATGTTTCAGGGACACAGACCCCAAGAACTCAAGTGTTACCTCTTTCCTCTTCCAGCCAGAGTGTCAGCCAGTTGCACACTCCTGCAATCACATTTAACATGAGCATTTCCAAAGAGCTGAATTCTCTCTCTCCTTCCCTTCTTCCCCTAACAATCCCCTGCAGCTGTGGCACACTAAGGAGTGTGCTTTGAAGAGCTTAGATGCTCATTTTGGCCAGCTTGGGTCTGATTTCCAGCATCAACAGCAGAAGAAATTGGTCTCGAGCCATGACTTTGGAAAATGACTTTGAAAAAGACTCCAACTTTTTATTCTGTTGATTCCTGTGGAGCTTAAAGCCTTTATCCATGCAAATTTCTGGTTTTGCCCTAGCCCTCCTCCTCTCCTGACCATTAATGACCACATTACCCTGGCCAATACAGGTTTTTTTCATCAGAGTCTGACCCTAAAGCATTTACCTGTGCAATCCAGCAGGTAGAACAGCAGTGTCGACACACTGTGAATGCTTCCAGTTTTCTGTTTACCACCATCCTCTCATTATCAGCTTCCTGCAACAGATGGGCTATAATTTTACAGGCACAGGAAGAGTTAGTAACTGGGTGGGAGAGGCAGAAAAGGCTTCAGTAGCAAGAACCCAGAGGAAAAATAAAGCTGGAATGTTGTGGAAGAAATATGGAGACCTGTGTTTAAGCATTAGCCCAGTATCAGCCATAAGCACAGCTTCAGCTGGGGCAATTCAGACTGCCTGCTCTTGCCAGTTCTGCCTTTTTTCCAGGGAAATGGGTTCCAAGATATGCAGCTAAAGACACAAATAAATCTGTTTCAAGCTATGGTGTTCCTTTTGTTGGGACAGCACCCATTTTGATAGCATCAGCCACAGTCCTCTCTAGTAAAGGATCCTAACAACATTTCCATCCATACTGCCAGTGAGCTAACATACAATCTTTCCAAATTTGCACAGGATCATGTGGGGAACTGAGATTAAATTTCATCTTTTCATTGCTTGCATCCCCCAGGAAAAGTCACAATTCACCCCTTTTAGGTTTCTCCAAAGGGCAAACAAACAATAATGAAAAATCACCCAAGAAAAATAAGGAATGATAAACTCTTTATGTTTTGACAGTCATCAGCTTTCAAGCTCACCACACTGGAAATGCTATTGTGTTATGCATTCCCTTATCCCCCCTTTCATGTACCTATAATAATGCATATGGAAGGTAGGAAGCCATGAGGCTGGAAATGTAGTGAAGAAACTGCCCCTTTGCTTTGAGCAACATCATGAGTTGGAAAAATATTTTCAATCCCTAATGGCTAAGCTTTCAAAAGCCTTTGTGAAACCAAAACCAGAGCAAAATACCTCAAATGCAAGAAGAGCAGGAAGCTCTCTGACACACATCAAGCTCTGTATTCCAGGCAGTGACCCATCAAGAGATGCCACTTCCCAGAGAAGAAAGAGTGATGCTGTGTCCTGGCAGGGCCAGCATGGCTCGTGGCAGAGTGACAGGCAGCTGTGCTGGCCCTGTGCCAGCTGGGATGAGCCATCCTTTCAAAAGCCTTGGCACAGCAGAGAACTTTTTTAAGAGAAAAATTATTCCTGTGGGGTTAGGCACACATCTGAGGTATGAAATCATCTTCTCAGGTGCATATCCAAGCCTGCCTTTCTGCAGTGTTTTAGTCACAGGTAGTTCTTTCGATGGGGTCAGTGAAGCCCAGGCTCAGCAGAGCTCTCTGAGGATCATCTGGGAAAAGCCCTGGTGATCCATTTTCTTTTTGTGCTGTGCCTAAACCTCAGGAGAGCATGCAGGAGCACCAAACCCAGCACCACAGCTGAAGAAGAGGACCTTCACCACACCTGCCTGTTGAGACACCTATTGCTTCAAAGGATCTTTACCACCACTTCCAGCTTTCTTATGTTAATAACTATTAACACTCCCTGCTCAGTCAAAACTGTCAACACAATTAAATCTGTGTCAGAAAGGACAGTCTGATCCATCCTCTGCATGCAAGGTAACTCCAAACCCAGCTTCACTCCAAGAAGCAACCACCTGCATCTGGGGCATTGCCTACAGCCAAAGTCTTTGCAAAGAGCTGTTCTGAACATCTGAACCATGAGAGAGTTCAGCATAAGTTTACAGCCTCTGGAGTGTTCCACAAGAGACAGGAGTCTACAAAATTTGGACTGATTACATGGCATCACACATTTATGGGGGCGGGATTTAAAGTAGTTTATTTAGATGTCGAAGGGCATTTGTGCACTGACACTGTTAATTACAGCTATTAGTTAGCACAGGGGCTGTGTTACATGATGCTAATGAATACATACCTTTGTCTGGTAGGTGTGTGGCTCACTGACTACCTGCCATGGGGAGAGTGTTTGCAAGGGGATCTGTAAGCTACAGGAAGACTTCCAGGATCCTAGTTGCAAGCAAACACTTTGGGCTGAAATTGAGCCCAAACACTTTGGCCTGAAAAAAAAGAGCCATTTTATCACAGCCAATATCTGTGAACTGGGAGACTGTAGACTACCTGCTGTGACTGTCTTTGCATCAGAATGCAAATCTCTCCTTCCTCACAGCTGCCTTCCCTTTGGGATCTAAAGGCTGAAAATGCTGGTTAGGGCCCCAAGCCTGACAGAGCTGAAGAAGCGTCTGGACAATACCCTCAGGCACACAGTGTGGCTAACAGGGAGTGGGACTCGATGTGGGTCTCTTCCAACTCGGCTTATTCTGTGAGTCTGTCATTTCCCTGAAGAAGATGAGGAGCTCTGAATAAGTTCCTCTTCAGAGCCATCAACCACTTCCCTCTCCAGTGATGGAAGGGCCACAAAAACAAAAGTCAGACAAAGCCTAGCAGGAGCAAGGGACAGGAACCAAGGTGAACAAACTCAATGGAAAGTCCAGGAGGTGTGATCTTCTGATAACTTCTGATAGCAGATACCTCAAATCTACCAGGATGGCAAGCCTAAGACCTAATGGCACATATTTACTGAACAAAACAAATCTAGACAAAATTATTACCATAAAGGTGGTGTGGATAATAAATATCAGTGTACTGGTACATTTGCTATATCATTCCTGGGTCAGGATAGGCTTTGCAATGCTACCTGGGTGTCCCTATTGTTGATAGTATAGACATTTGGGATTGAAGGTCTTTTAAAACCATGACACTCAATAGTTTCCCACAAAAAAAGAATTGTACACTCTGAGCAAGAGCAGGTTCCATTTTGAAGAAGGGGTAAAATGTACCAAATGAAAAATAAGGTCCTCTCAGTGCCCCTCAGAGTCCTTAGAGCACCTGTAAAGCCTAACTGCATTGCTCAGTGTCACATTGGTCACTGCCACCCCAAAGCCTTCACACAGCCAAGCAAACAAGTCACCAGTCACATTTACCACAGCTCATCCTGTACATATGCAAAGGTGAATGGAGGTTCAGACAGATGTCAGAGTCAGAATGAGCAATCAGTCATATCCACACATTGGCAATCACATCCAATCCTCTCACTGAACTTTAAAGACAGGTTTCAGAATGCAAGTGCCCTACACAGAACTGCTTTAGTCACTATAGCAAAGCAAAAGAAATCTGACTTCATATCAGTCCTAGCCAGAGATCAAATTCTATCAAAGCCTCAACAATCCCAGCTGTCTTCCAAATTTCCTCATCACCAAGACAAAGTTCTTTATCTAGCTGTTAGCAGTTTCCTGACTGGCTTTCTTTGCTCCTGACCGTGTGTAGCCCTCACTGACCACCTCCTCTCAATCAGGTCTGTTCTCCAACTTCTCTCTTTCATTTGCTAAAATAGGATGGATTCCCACCGCTTTGGGGAATATCTACATCTTATGGTCCACAAGGAGGAGAAAATGATAAAATGTGACAGAGGATTGCTACGTGCAGAGCCACTGCTCTCTACTGCTTACACAGCCACTAGCCCGTCCCGTCCCACACACGGATACCTTCCCGGAGTGCCAGGCTGAGGGCACGGGCACAGGCGGCTCCTCCGGCTGCTTCCTTGGGGGACAGAGGCATCTAGTGGCTGAGCGCGGAAAGATCGGCTATAGCCACCGCACTCCAGTCCAGGATGTGCTCGTAGTTTAAGTGGGATGAAGACAGGTTGCTGCAAAGCTCTTCGGCTGTTAATTGCTCTGCCCCGATTCGCATGCCTTAAAGCAAAATATAAACACACGGCACCAGGCGCAGCAGCCCGGAGAAAACCCTCCCAGGGGCCAGGCTGTGTGGGATGCTCAGGCAGCGTGCTAGGGAGCACAGGCACCAGCAGCCCCCAGAACAGGCCCAAACGCTGAGAAGAGGGAGGCTGAGCAGCTCCCGTGCACAGGCACAGCTGTGTCTTTGTAGCTGACAACCTGCCACTCCATGAATGACCTTCCCCTCTGAGAGTGCTGCAGTTGATGTCTGCTAGCTTTGAGAGCAGTGGGTCACCCTCCCTCATACTCGTGACACTGTTCAAGACTTTACAGATATCCACTTTTCAAATACGCTTTTCCAGCCTGAATTGTCCCAGCCCAGCTACTTAAGTAGCACCTAAGTTATTCCACACAGCTGATGATCTCTTTTTTGGCCTTATTAGTCCCATGACTTGTACCTCCTGCTTCTGGTTCTGCTGTCTTGTTTGAGATGAGATCAGGAAATAACACAGTATGTGAGATGCAGGTGAGCCACAGATACATGTAACAGCATTCCCAATTTTGTGCTCTTTCCCCTTCCTACTTATTTCTTTTGCTTGGTAAGCAGCGTTTTCAAAGAAGTACCTACTACAGCTCTGAGTGGAAACCACTAGCTCAAACCCCCCACTCTGTTTGTGTGTGAATTCACAGAATTCTGTGTACTGAATGCTTGGCTTAATAACCTGGCCACAATAAATACAGGCAGGATTCAGCTGCTCCCCAGAAATACTGTCAATAGAATCAACTAGAACAGGTCAAATTCTGTGACCAACACTTAGCCTTTGATCTCTTCATACAAGCTGCTAAAAGAAAAATAACCAATGCCATCTATAAAATGGAAAAAAATACAGTAAAGTAAGATGTCTTCCCCTTCTCTTTCTCCTCTGAAAGGAAAAAAAAATTCCACTCATAATGCTGAGATATAACACTTGCCTCACCTCCCAAAGCCAAGCTACTTAGCTTCAGAACAACATTAAGTCTTCAATTTCTTGAGATGGAATATGGGGTGCTGTGGCTCTAATATTAAAGAATGGCAAAGTTTCTAGAGTTATCTCTAGTTTATACAGAACACCATGGTAGAAACAACATCTGATATTCAAATTTGTTATTAAAAATGAAGAAAAGGGCACCTTTGCTTTTGATCTTTTATATGTTCTAGGACACTTTGGACATCAACCTTAAGTATATATTATCTTTAGCTATGCTGCTGCTGAATAAATAATGTGTAGGAAAGGCTAATGAGTACAGTTGGGAAGCTTACTTTTACTCTATGCTGTCTGAAACAGGAACACAAAGAAGCCAACACCAAAAAGAAACAAATCAAAGCAGATTTGGGGAGATAAAGGCCACAACTTGGATTACACCTCTTAAATGTCCACAAGAATCTTGTATTGCAGCAGTTCTGCTGACATCCCTTGGGCAATTTTTCAGCAGATGAAACCCCTCCCGCCGCCCAAGTACTTTGCTGGTACATTTTTCCAGGACATTCTCAAACACCTTGAGGATGACCATGCTCTGTGGAGCACTTCCACACAGCCTCTCAAATTCCTTTTTCTAGCTGACAAGGCTAGGAAGGACGCTCTACCCTTGCTGCCTGCTCTCCCTCACATACAGCACACAGCTGCAAAGGGGAACAAGCAACCCCCACATTCCCTGTGTGGGGTTACCGTGCCAAGCCCATCTGGTTCACAGCACGGAGCCTGCTGTGTGAGGTCAGTCTGACCCTGGCAGGAGCTGGGGAGGGGGGCAGATGGCAAAACACCACTCTGGAAAGGCCACTTGCAAGCCCACATCTACCCTGCCCACACTGGGCACCTGCTGCATGGAGATTCGCTGTGGGTGAGCCTACAGAGCTGATGGATGCCTACAGCCAGTGAAGGATGGTATCCAGCAGGAGACAGCTCCTCTCAGGAAGGAAATGTTTCACTATGCCCTCAGGCAGGATGCCACGGAGTATGCAAGCAGCTGTAACATCTGTCAGAGATTTTGGGTTCATTTCCTCACTGGAATGAGGAGGGAGCAGACGCCCAGGCATGCTCAGGTTTTCCTCAAGGAGGACTGTGAAATATCGATTTCATTCATGTAATCCACAAATACGCTATCAGTCCAGTTGGGACCACCAACAGCCAGGATTCTTATGTTGCTAAAATTTAGTAAGGATTTGTCTTTTGGAGAATGTTGTGGAGCAGAAGATACTAGACCCTTTAGTTTTCTCATAGGTAGAAAGATTTGGGGATATCTATTCAAGCACTGATTGCAAGTCACCTCAGAGACAGATTTTTCTGTGGCTAACTGTGACAGGACTGCCAGGAAGGCTACTAGAGATTGCTTTCTCACCATTTTCTCTGTGCTCTCCTAGCTGCATCCATACAAAATTCCTCTCTAGATGCATTCTGAACAGATCTGCTTTAATAGCTTTTAATTTTCAGAGAATGCAGCATGGCCCTTTCCAGACATAGCAAACAGGGCCACCACTCCCAAACAGCCCCAAAGTGACTGGGATTGCAAGAGCACAGTGAGCTTTCCTCTCAAGCTCACTTCCTTCTTTCATTCCCTACTCTGCATGGGCAGGTCACTAAGGATGAATCATGAGTCTCTTACTTGGGCTCTGAGTGACAGCTGCAGCCTGGATTTCTGGCTTCATCCTGGCCAGCGAGAGGTGCATCAAAGCCTAGATGACCATGTCCAATTAGAAAATAATATACTGAAACATAACTCCTTGGCAGGGTGGTGAAGAGAACAGGCAGGATAATTTGGGAGAACCATCTTTGTCTTTAAGTGATCAGAAAAAAAAAACAAAAACGTGAGGAATCAGAGAAAGACTGAAGCTGAAATGCTGTGCTTTGTGCTGGAACTTAATACTGAACTGTGCCTGAGGGAAGGAGGCCAGTGAATACTGCTTTGACCTGCAGATGGAAGGGAAGACCATAATATAGGGATGTGAATTTGGCCTTAAGCAGAAGATTCCACATTATTATTTGCTGATGCTAGAGCTGCCTCCCTGAATACTAAAGCTGCAGTCCATCTCCCTGCCTTGAATGCAAGGCAATGTTTACGTGATTGAAATTCACTAAACAAGCAACAGCTGAGTGAAAAAAGAACTGAAAGCAAACATAATTGCCATTCCCTCTTTTATGCTTGTTTCTCACTTTATCGTGAAATAATTTACTTTCTTTCTTTGAGGTCTAACTTCATTGGTTGTAATAAAAAATGGACATACAGACACAAAACCAGCATCACTTACATAATACAACTGTCACAGGCATGAATGCAGCAGCCCACTGTATTCTCAGGGTGTTTGCAGTCACCAATATGTAAATTCTAAGGGCAGCAGTTTGCCCTAAAGCCACCCAGACGGATTCAGCTCCTCCAAGGGCCAATGTCACTGCACTTAGACCTTGACAAGCCAGCAAGAGCTTCAAGCTCAGCTGCATCCCTTTGCACTTCCCCGACAGACACACGTGCAAGCCTGCAGTGCTAGAAGTGCTGGGGAGCCCCAGAGCTGCACCTTCACACACTTCAGCAAGGCACAGCTCAGGCAGGGACACCACAACTCATTTCAGATCTATAGGGTCAGAAGAAAGGGAGCTGGGCGCAGTGTTACACCAAGCAGCAAGGCCTGGATTGAGGAATACAGCACACAAGGACACATTAGCCCAATTAATGGTACCTGGCAGCATGAAGTACACCGTACATGGATGGCTGCACAGGGACACACTGCCCCATGACGAGGCAGACCCCCAGCAGCATGGCAGCACAGTTATGGGGCACTTGGGAGGAAAGGCACTGCTCAGGTGTATGAGTCACAGCAACCTTAACCTCTCCACAAGGATGATGTAGCTCAGCCAACACAGGTGAGATGCAGCAGCTCAGCAAGGTACAGCAAGGAGGAGCCCCTGTCCCCCATCCAGGCTGGATCCCACCCCAAGTGTGGAAATACTGCTATGGGGGGAGCAGGACTCAGCACATTCTCCTTGGGCTGACCCTCTGCCAGCAGCTGCACCAGCTGAACGCCAAACCCTCGTGGTGCCCACCTGCCCAAGGCCGGTGCAAGGGGCCCCTAATCCCACAGGGCCTCCAAGCTTCATGGAGCCAAAGGAACCGAACCCCACAGGGACTCCCAACACCACACGGGACTGATAAACACCACAGGGCCATCTGTAAGGGGCCCAAAATCTCACAGGGCTCCACAAGCCAGACAGAAACATTTACCCTCAGCGCCACAATGAACGTAAGCCCCACAAGAGCAGCTGCGAAGGACCTTATATTCCAAAGGACTCCCTAAAGCGGACAGACCACCGGCAATGGGCCCCTAAACCCCACAGGGCCAGCTGCAACCGGCCCCTTGATGATCAGTAACCCTACACGATCAGCTGTAAGGGACCCTAACTCCGCGGGGCTCACTAAAGCAGCCAGAACCTGCCGCAACAGCCCCCGACNGCTGCCGAACCCCTACGCCGACTATGACAAGTCCTTGGCCACCGGCTACTTCGACGCGGCCGGGCGGGTGAGCGGGGCTGGGGTGAGGCGGCTGAGGGGATCTGCCCGGCCGCGTGTAGCAGAGACCCGCCGGGTTACAAACGCGATTTCCCGGCTGTGCGCCCGCCGGGCGTGCCCGCTGTACCGATGCCCAGCCGCCTGCTGGCCTTGCCTTCACGTTGGGTGGGTTTTCTCTCCGCAGCTGACCCCCGAATTCACGCAGCGGCTGAATAACAAAATCAGGGAGCTGCTGCAGCAGATGGAGAGGGGCCTCAAGTCCGCCGACCCGCATGACTGCACCGCGTACACTGGCTGGACAGGTAGGGTGGGATCCCATGGAGCAGGAGCTCCCTGCAGCAGACTTCTGGACCAGGTCCTGGCAGACCGTGGGGATTTGGCCATTGGAATAGGTCACAGTAGATCCATGTCAAGAATGGTACTTCTTCTGCATGTTTTAGTCCATTAGAACAAGAGGATGTCTTTCTCTGGAGTCCCCATTTTTGAAGCAGGTCTCATGCTGCAGATTGAAGACCACAGTGTCATATAGGGCAGGATTGGGTCTGGTCTTGGTTAATAGTGCTTAACTTACACGATGGAGAAAGCTGGCACTTGCTTGAGAGTGGGCATGGGAGCCTTCAAAGGGACAGGCTCCAAATCCAGCCACGGTGGAGATGATGACAACAAAACCAGTGCTCCATCCCGTGCTCCATGAAGTGGGCAGGTGTACATGGTAGGTCATTTACCTGCAAGGAGTCCTTGCATCTGGCAGCAGTGAGCTTAATGGCCTGAGATAATGTCTGTCTTTTCTGTTTGGGCTGAATTTTATCTGATGACCTCGTTTGATTGGCAGATTGCTCCATTCCTGTAGTGCCACTCTACTTAGTGAGCACTAGTTTTGCTCCAGTGCCTGCCAAAAGGAGCAGAAATACTAATGTGAGTATAACGAAGTGTGGAAGCCTTTCTCATACTAACTCATGTGCAAAGCTTTCAGGAGCTTGTCTTTCTCCTATTCTGCATTTTCAACCTGGTTTTCCTACCTTGGGAGTGTGCCCTACCTTTGCCTCCCTGTTTCTACCCACTGATGCCAGGGAGGACACACCTTTCCCTGTGCCTCATCTTTAGCTGCTGCTGTGTTCTTTGTCATCTCTCCTGCCTTCTGCACTGTGCCAAGCCCTTTGGAGAGACCCTAGGTAGTTGAAATTAATCTCATGCTTGCTGCAAGATTTTTTTGGTGCTGCTTCTTTTCTTTTGGCAGTATACTGCAATCTTAAATGGCAACTTTCTACAGTACAATCTGGGTGTGGCTGGCTTGTGTGTGGGTGCTGTGGAACTTAATGCCAACAGTTTGCTCAAGAGAGTGGTGTTCACTGTGCTGGTGCTAAACTAGCGTTGCAGCTTGATGACAGCAGTGCTAGAAATGCCTGCTTCAGAATTCTAGTAAGGCAGGCAGGCACTGAGAGCACTCAAGAGTAGCTCATCAGAAATGCAAGGATGCCAGTATTAAATTCCAGCGTGGGAGAACATTGATTTCATCAGCTGCTGCCTTGGCAGCACTCTGCTCATGCTGCCAGTGAATTTATACATTTCTGCTGAGTGCTGGCTGATTTCACCTTGGGAGACATGTTCAGTTTTCCAGTCTGTGTGATCCTGTGCTGAGGTCCCCTCTGATGAAAAGCACTGCTTGGGTAAAGGTAGTCTTCAGTCATGATTGCAGAGTCTGCCTCCAGACAGAAAATTCAGGAGACAAAGCAAGAGGAGAGTTGGTGGTAAGAGTACTCTCAAAGTCTTTGGGGATAAGGAAAACACTTTGCTCCAGAGGCCATGTTCCCTTTCTTCAGGTGGTCCTAAGGTACTTCATGATAGAAAGTGACTGAAGTTATGAAACAGTAGTTGAGAAGTCTGGTAGGATTTCAGCTTGTTTTCATTTGGAAGGGAGTTTCTCAAGTGGGATTCTTCTCTTTTCTTCCCTGAGATGATTCCTCAATGGGCACACAACCTTCTTGCCTTAGCTAATAGGAAAAAATCCATGGATGGTTTTCCTGGAAGTCACAGCCAGCATGGTGAAGTTGGCAGATGTTAGACTACGACTTTGTCACCCTACCTTCTTTTCCAATTCTAGCCATATTAATTTATTCACAGCTGATTTCCAGAGACAAAATTAATTGGGCCAAGGCAGTGGCTTTTTCCTGTAATTGCTTGTGTAGGAAAGGCTTGTTGAGTATCTCCTCATGTGAATCATTGCCCAGCAGTCTACAATCAACCCTCACTCTCGTGGCTGCTAATAAGGGAGATTTGAAATATGGGTCTCTTGGCACAAACCCTTTATGAAATGTAACATACTTGACTGTACTGCGTTACACTCAGTAATATGCAGCATATGCTGGCATTTTACTTTGGGGCTCGTTTCTTTCCCAGCACATTTGACAGAGCCCTGTTGCCCCAGCTGCGCTTTGTGCCAGGGAAGCCACGGCTCCTTGGCACGTGAAGTTGGAGCAGAGGGAGGGAAGGAGTCAGATTTTCAGTTCAGAGGCAGTGAAAGCACACTTTGGATCAAGATTATGCAGTGTATGGCTGAATGCCCTCAAAACAGATTTGAATCAACTTGTTACGTTCTCACTCAGCCCCCGTAGAGATCAGGGCCCGTAGCAGCACCTGGTACGTGCCTGGGTACAGACCAGCCTCAGCTGTTCTGTTCTGCTTTGGCTTTTCATCAGTTCAGGGAGACTGCTGGAAGAGTTTTTCCCTAACCTGTTTCTCTGGTATCACAGGGTTGAGTGAGGAAAGCTGAGCTGCTCTAAGCTAATTCTGAGGCAGAAGCAGTTCAGATCCTGGTAGAAGCACAGTGGCCTCATCCATTTTTAAACAGATTAGCATGAGGATGCTGAGGGATATGTCTGTGCCTGTTGGTGCTTGTGATAATGCAGAATGTCTTGACTGGGAGCACAGATGATGGAAAGGGAATGGAAGGAAATTCACTCCTGTCACCAGGACTGTAGAAGCTAGGATGCTCCTGAGCCCAGTGCCTACTGGACTATTGCATCTTTCCAAGGCAATGTATATGAGGTAGATGAGGGAGAGATTGGCCTTCCTCCACACTATGGTAGTGCATTTGGAATTTATTTCCCATGCCAACATTCCCTTCTCTGGCAATGTCTTACTCGTGGCTTTTTGGGCTTATGAAACTGCCCAGTGAGTCCAGCTGGCCTGCCCCATCCACAGCTTTTGGCTGGGCCATTGGCAAGTGGGGGACAAGGAACAGAGCTCAGTTGTCTTTTGAAAGGAAAGCCATGTAAGAATGAAATTACAGCTGCACCAGTTTAGGAAGGCTTCTGGAAAAACACTTTTCATTCACTTTAGCGCAATATGTTTGTTTTAACCTCAGAACCCAGAGAACTTATGTCCCTTTTAGTCCTGTTCAGAAAAATGGAAATCCTTGGATAATCCCTACAGAACAAGAGAAAGTGAGGCTGCATTTGCTGAGAGATAATAGAGTGCCTTGGGTCACTCACATAAACCACATTCCTGCCAAATGCTTGGCAGATAGTTTTTGTGAAATTTCTGTTCTTGGAGACAGTGTTTGACTGGACAAGGCCCAGAGCAGTGGCATGCAAATTTGAGGTTGACCTTCCTTTCAGAGGGTTGGAGCACATCACTACTGATCCCTGCTAACCTATCCTGTTGTAGGATTTTGTGGTGAGGAAAAACATTTTACAGAAGAAGCTCTGTTACCCAGGTTTTAAGGCAGGATAAATGCTTAGGTATCCTGGATAATCATCCAGTGCACTAGGAAGATAAGCTGTAAACTGGCTCTCCAGCCAGTTGTGAATGTGGATGTGCAGAGATGTCTCAGTGTTGCATGCAGTATGGCTTTGGCATGAATTTAGGAATGCAAGGTAGCATCCCATGTATCTGCACCAGGAAAGATATTAATTATCCTTTCAGCTGGGCAATAAAGCTGGGCCATCCATGCTCTTTTTTCCCCACGCCTGACAATAAAATGGCATCAGCTGTGTCACTAGAAACCATCAGGCTTTATCACTGTGCAGAGGCAGGTTTCTGCTTCTTCCCTCTGTGTTTGACATCCTGCTTTGAGGCTGCTGGCTGACTTGCTGCCCTGAGTCGATGCAAGATCTCTGAGATCTTTATGACTGCAGATGGTTGGTTTGGAACAAAATATCCTCTTGTGGCAACCTCCTTTCCTTGGTAGAAGCAGCGCAGCTCAGCTCCTGCTGGGCGAGGAGGCATGTTCAGAGCAGTCAAATGGCATAACTTGCTTGCAGAACAAACTGCTTGCAGTCCAACAAAAGAGCAAGTCTAAACTTGCAGAGAAGGTGAGGCACAGCTTCTCTTTGATCAACAGAAAGGTCATATGGATGAAATATCTTTCCTGCCTACTGCAGAGCTTTAGCTCACAAGCAAGACCTTTCCTGGTATTTCCAGCAATGCTGCTCTGCAGATATGGTTGCTGAAGTCAGGACATCAGCACAAGCCAGCTGCAAACAATTCCATTTCTATGTACAGCATGTACTCCACTGCCCCACTCAAATCTCTAGTCCGAAGTAGCCCTCTGCCCCACCATACAGGAAGGTGAGGAGAGAGGTGCTGTTTGCTGTCCTTCTGAAGGTGTTGACTAAGCAGGCTTTGTGAGACCCACAGAATTGACTTTGGCCTCCTGATTCCCTGCAGTGAGCAAGCATCTTGGGCACTGACACTCAACTCCAGTGTATTGGCTTTCTGCATGCTGGAGGTTGCTGTTTCAGTCATCAGAGCTGTGCCCCTGTAATGCATGAGGTCCGTGGGGATGCAGGATCCACTTGCAGCCTGTGGGAAAAGTGTTCACAGAGGAGTGGGTGGGTGCCAGAGCAAGCTGTGATCCAGTGGGAGACCCAGTGGAGAGAGGGAGGGCTCGTGCTTCCAGAGATAGAGAGAGAGGATCCTTGGTTCCAGACTAGAGCAGCCTATCCTTAAAAGACCATACCCCATGGATGAGTGACCCCTGCCACAGCAGTTTTGGAATGACTGTTTGCCTGTGGGAGGGACCCCACAGCAGAGGAAAGATTCCCCTCCCTGAAGGAACAGAAGATCTCGAGTGACAAACTGACCAAAACCCCCCTGCCCTGTCTCCCTGCACTGTCAGTGGGAAAGAGGGAGTGGCTGGGGAAGAAAAAAGTGTTTTAATGGCTTATTTTACTTCTCATTATCCTCCTCTGACTCTGCTAATAATGAATTTACTTTATACCTTCAAATTTGAACTTGTTTTGCCCTTAGAGTGTTTTTTCTTCCAATCCTTATCTCAACACATGAGCCCTTTGTTAATTTTTTCCCCTCTCCTCTGCCCAGCTATAACAGAAGAGGGTGAGGGAACAACTTTCATATTGCCAGTATCAGATGACAACAGGAATTAATTAAGAAACTGGCTTTAGATGTAGCTTATAAGACCTTTCAGTTTTAAATAAAAAGGAAAAGGGAATGTTTTGGGAAAGAAACTTCATCCTTTAGTACAGGTCAGTGGTTTTTTGGAGTCCTTCAAAAGATTCTTGGGCCTGGGAGGAATGTGGTGAGAGATGTTTTAAAAGAGGAGAGGCAAAGAAATCAGAGGAAACAATGCTGAGATTTACTTTCTAAGAATTCAGTCCTTGCAGTGGTCTTGGCAGGGTACTTATGTGAATAATTAGGGTAGTATGATGGCAGGAGGAATAGAAACTACTTACAAAGCTGGAAGTTGTATATTAAAGCAGATAAGTCAAGAGTGCAAGCTGTGCTCAGACAGCTATCAGGCTAATAAGTCTAGAAGATGTGCTAGGTACTAAATAAATCAAGGAGAATCACTTGACTTTTTCTAGCAAGAAAAGGAGGGTTCCCCTTTAAAGAGGGGCTTCATATCCACGTCCTTAAAGACTTGAGTGATGGCACTGTACAGCTGAGCTCTCTCTAGAACTGCTAGCACTGGATTGCTTAGAGAGAGGACAAGGTTATTAGCTTCAGCAGGAAATGGAAATTTTGTACATAATGTACATGTGGAATTGAATTGTCTGTAACATGAAGCTTTGGAGATTACCCATGCAAAATGAGAAAATTATCCAAGTTTGAAATTGTCCTCAGTACCTAGGACTGTAATTCTGCAGCACACTTGCCCCCTTGACCTTAACACATCAAAATCTGCAGAGATTGGCTCTATTAATTTAGGCTTAATGCAGGACATGACTCTTCTTAGAAATGGTTATTGTTAAGGGGAGAAATTAGCTCTTCTCAAAGTGATATAGGCCAGTAGTGTTCTTAAGTGCAGATTTGAGGATGGCAGCCAGATCAGAAGGATGGTTCAAGTGTGACAGACCTCTCGGGCACAGACATACTGAGAACTCCTCATTTACCTATGAAAAGCTTCAAGAGCTGGGTGAAGACAAGGCACAGAGGGGCAAAGGACAGCAATTAATGTGACTGCTCAGTAGCAGAATCGTTTTTGTAGCTGGCCAGGCCATTGGAAACCTCTAGTGAGGACCATGCAGCCTTTTCTAGTATTCCAGGCAGCTGTTTGTGTTTCATACAAGGGCTGATCTCATGTCTGATGTCCTGCAAAAGAGAATTAGTCACTCCCTTTTTTCTAGGATGCACCAGTCCTTGCTGCAGGGCTTGGGAGTTGCTCAACAGCAGGAGATGATGTCCACAGGAACTGTAACAACCTTGCTGGTGCTTCCCAGTGGAAAGGAATTTAAAAATAATAATAGAAGGATTTTTTTAAAAAATCAAGGAGGATGTCTGGATGTCTTTTCAGTGCTGATGGTGTGTTATTTTTTTTAAAAATCCAATTCAAGCTAAGTGACCCAACCTGTTACCCCCTAAGCATGGGGAAAAAACAGAGAGGGTGACAACTCACTTCTACTCTGTCACAAGTACCATCTGCCCAAAGATGATTTTTTTCCCCCTTCCCTGTTGAGCAGAAGTCACAGGTACAATGTATGGATTTCGGTGGGTTTGTCTAGGGCTCATCTTTCGCTCCTTGCTACTAAAATTGTATGTAATTGTCTATAAAATTTTATGCAATTCTGTGCTGCTCTCCAGGCCTTCCTGGGTCAGACCCTGCTGTTGACCTGCCATCCACTCCCAGGCAGCATCGAGTTACAAGGAGATGTCAAAGCAGGGGAGGAAGCTGTGGGTGATGTCCTGAGCAGCCCGTCTGTAAGGCTTGTGCCCACATGAGGGCCAGGCCAGACTTGGAGGCTCACTGAATCAACAGAGCAAACCCTTCTGTTCCTCCTGCAGGCATTGCTTTGCTGTATTTGCACCTGTACGATGTGTATGGAGACCCAGCCTACCTCCAGGTGGCCCATGAGCACGTGAAGAAGAGCCTGAGGTGCATGAGCAGGCGATCCATCACCTTCCTGTGCGGGGATGCCGGGCCCCTGGCAGTGGCTGCCGTGCTTTACCACAGGCTGCAGAACCAGAAGCAGGCAGAGGACTGCATCATCCGGTAACGTGCCTGGTTATGTCCTGGACCTGACCTTCCTTGTGCTCACAGAGCTGCTCTGGGCTTGTATGAGGCACTTTCTGACAGATGTGAATACATTCTGTGCCAGTCCTGTGTGAGAAGTAATCCAGTAACTCAGCAAGGCAGCACAAATTTTTCCTGCCCTGGTAAAAGAGGTCATTTAAGGACAAACATGTTTGCACGGCAGCCTGCGTGCTGGGGAGCAAGGATATTGTTCAGCTGGTATTGCCATCTTAAAAATAATTCTGATAAACACAGGAAAAAAAAAGTGCCAAAATTAAAAACAAAACAAAAAAAAAAAAAAAAACCAACCCAGAAGGTGGGGTTTGGTGTTTTTTGAGAACATTTTAATTTAGCTTTACAGTCATTTTGATGAAAAGGAAAAATGTGGTAAGATTATTAGATTTAATTTTGGTACTTGCTTCCACTTGCTCTTTATTAGTTGTCTTTGACTTAAACCTAAGATTGACAGCATCCCTTTCAATTGCAGAATGCAGCTGGTTATGATTCATTTATTTCTACTTCCTGCCTTTCCTCGACTGTTTTCACATGTATTTTTGTTGGGTACTTAAGACAAGAAAAGGACAAACAAGCAGTCATAGATCAGCATGTGGCAGAGGAAGGAAAATAGTTAAGGAGATGTAGTTGTAAGCATTTCTCAGTTAAGGGAGATGGGTTTTAAGGTGAGAAGCAGCCCTGTAGAGAGTTTCCATTCATATGTGATCAGCACAAAGAAAGACAAAGCCCCTGAGCTTCAGAGCACTGACTGCCCTAAAACAGCAATGAGCAAGTGATGCATAATAGCAATTTAAAAGAAAAAACACAGGTGGGAATCAGAGGTGTCTGTGTGGTTTGGACACCAAGTTCCCACTCCCTTAACTAAGAATAGCTTCTGGATTGTATAGATACCATCAGTCTGAGGACAGAACCCTTTCTTTATTCTGATAATAATCTGTGGGTTAGGTTTTGCTTTGACTAAGTGGCAAATCTCACTACAATTAACATATTTGCCAACAAAAAGGGAATTAATCTGTCAAACAGTACTGGTCAGTTGTGATCAGTGCCTGAATCCCAGGTTGTAGAAACAATCCCTAATTCAAGTTTTCTTTCTGAGATTTCCCCTCCCATATCCCTCTTGTTCTGTCTGTGGTTTGGTGGCAGAATGGAATCTCCTGGTTAATTTTGCACTGCCATCTAATGGTATAATAAAGTGAGAACACTGGAAATTGGTTTCTTCATACATCTGCAAGGAGGAAAACAGAAAAATGTGGCTTTCCCAAATGAACAGTTGTACTGTCCCTACTCTGCCACCAATTCCCAGAGCAGTTAGCCTGACCATGCTCCTTTAAAATAGAGTATTTCTTTGAGAAGTAGCTCCCTTAATCAAACCTCTGATATGGTTTTTGAGTATGCTGTTCAGTTACAAAACAGTTGCTAAGCTGTTCAGTGCAAGAGCATAGAAAGAGCTGTGGAGAAGAAGGGCCTCTCTGCTTTTTCTCCTCTCTTTTAAAGCACCTCATCTTTGCAGAGCCAGTGGAGAGGATCCATCAGCCAGGTTTTACCTGCAGTGGAAGAGACAGAAGCTTGCTTTTTCCTAAATGAGTTCATGACCAAAAATGTGCTTTTATACTCTAGAGGGACTAATGTTTCAGGGCAGCCTATTTTCCAAGAGCCTGTGAAAATCTGAGCCATGTTCTAGGAGCCCTCTTTTTCCTGTCTTTTTCCTTTGACCTCCCACTAATTCAGAGAAGGTCAAAGCTTTGCTTTCAGAGCCAATGGTGTACAAAAATCCAGTTTTGCTCTACAGCTGCCTTGATTCCCCTCTGTCCAGAAACTCCTGGTTGTTGATAGTTGAGCTAATAGGCTCATAATGTGAATAGGAAACAGTCAGGGATCAGCCTATTTTAAAAGTGATGGCACTTTTCAGATTGCTGTCTTACAGGTGAACAGAAAAACAGAGCTAAATCAAATCACACTGCTACCTGCTGCCCTGACAGGGAAGGACATCCAGTCTTTCTGGAAGTGTGATGAGAGGTAAAACAGAGGAAAAATTGCATCAAGAGTGAATTGGGCCACAAAGCACCAGTGTGAAGTGCTGTCAGTCTCTGTTAGCACTACAGGAATATCACCAGCTTTGCAATATCATAAGGGAAAAGTGGCAAAGAGAATACTTGACTGCAGCAGACCTCACTGCACTGGTGGACTAAAGCCTGGTGGCAGGCAAGCTGTCCTCAGACAGCCACAGCACTCCCACTTTGCTGAGCTGTCCTCACTGCTCACTTCTCCCTAGAGGATCTTTCTCCATGGCAGCTTGATGTTAAACACCATGTGTACCTCCAGCTCTTCCTTAGCTTTTTAGCTCATGGAGACACCTCTTCCTCACCTGACAGCATAGCCCAGGCTATTTGCAGGCATGGAGAGGAAGGAGCTTTTCTATCAGGACTTTTGAGCATTAGGAGTGAGGTTTTTTCACATATCACTAGTTTGACTTTCTAGTATTCCTTAAGCAGCCAAATTAAAAGGATAGCCATTTAATTTGAAAGTAGTGGTATTTGGCAGTGTGTCTGCTTTGCCAGTAACACCACAAGGAGATAATGGTGGGCAGCCTCTCCTGAGCAGTCAGCAGTTTTGTGCTGACCATTTCTTTCAGCCCAGATTTCCCCCTGAAGTAGCTTCCCAAGCTGGTGCTCTAAAACCCAAGCACGTAGAATGAGTGCATTGAGAAGAGCAGAGCAGACTGAAGCAATCAGCCAAACAAAAGGCACAAGGGAGGGGGCAGTTCCACACCTCCTGCAGCTGGAAGGCTGAGAGCCAGAGCCTGGCCTGACAGCTCCTAGGGCTCAGGCAGCATGAAGGAATGAAGCAGGGGTTTGAGCTCCAGTTTTAGTGCTTGTTTACATGGCTTTGAGTGTCCCCTCATGTCCCCCATGTGGATTTTTCATTGCAGTTTGCTCCACCTGTACAAGGCTGACCCCCGAGTGCCAGATGAGCTCCTCTATGGGCGCATGGGATATCTCTCTGCACTGATATTTGTCAATAAGCACTTTGGAGAGGAGAAGATCCCTCAAAGTCACATTCAGCAGGTACTGTGCCTTTTGCTGATTTGTTACCTGTCTCTTCCCATGCAACTCATCTTGGGGTGGGTAAAAATCAATGCTAGGTGTAAAGAACTCTGGCAATGAGGAAGAAATCACATCGTGGTATACCTGCTTTTCTTCCAAGGGGCAAAGCACCACACATCCCCCACTGTGCATGTAAATCCATAGGCAGTACTGGACTGGCATGCATTTCATTGCACCCTCTGCTTGGGCAGAAAACCAAATCTCATTCTGTCAGATCACTCACTGTGCTGTGTCTGAGACAGCAGCATTTCCCTTACCCACATTTGTTGCCATGCCCTCACAGGTCTGTGAAGCAGTTATAGCCTCAGGAGAGAGCTTAGCCAAAAAGAGGAACTTCACAGCAAAGAGCCCACTGATGTATGAGTGGTACCAGGAGTACTACGTAGGAGCAGCCCATGGTTTGGCTGGGATTTACTACTATCTCATGCAGGTAAGAGACGTGAGGGGAGAGGCCCTTAGCTGCTGTTTCATGTTTCTTTGAATAAGGAACAGTATTTGCATTGGCCCTTGGTAATGTCAGACTGGGAAAGACACCTTGTCTGATGGACTTATCCATGTGTTTGTCATGCATTTCCAATTGTAAAGGCTTTCTTCAAATCTAAGATTGAATCTCTGACCTTGGAGACCTGTGGAGAAACGTGAGCTGCATTAACCGCAGTGTCACGTAATGGAGTCCTGCAGCTCAGCTGGGTCTGAGTTTCCCCTCATGTGAATGGCTTCTAAATTATTCACATTTGTTGGTATCTGCTGGCTCCCTGCATTTTCTGAGGTGGTTACTTGGGGCAGTGTCAGATCATTAGAATGAGAATCCCTGTGAGAAAAGCACGGTGGAAGAAATTGTGCTCATAGTAGGAAAAAGGGAAATGCCTTTGTATCCAGAGCAGAACTTCTAAACGTGAAAGAGGTGGGACTTTGATAAAGGAACTGAGTTCTATAGTGCCAGAAGCAGGCAAAGAAAGACAAGAGGCTGGGAGGTGCAGTACTCCTTTGCTTTGATGCTTTCTCACTATTTGCACAACTCACTGGAGCTTTGTCAATATTCCCTATTCTGGCTCTGAAAAAAACGAGGGTGATAATTCCCCTCTGTGGGTCCCTTCATGCATATATTTACAGAGCTTAAGCACATAAAAAATAACAGCAATAAATAACATTGAATTTTTAAAGCATTAAGAGCACCAATGAGCAACACGAATTATTTTGGTCTAGAAATAGTCTGTGATCTTTTATTAGACATAACTTTCACAGCAGGTGGAAAAGGAAGCCACCAGGTTTCAAGAATTTGAGCTTTCCTTCAGGACTGTCAAGGTTAAAGCCCATATACAGGATCAGCAGAAGTCCTGTGAATATAACTCTTCTGTAGCTCAGAGAGGAAGAGATGGTTGGTGGTTTTAAGTAGATTTGGCAGGAGGGGAATGCAAGGTGGTTTATTGCTCAGGAGCACAGAATAGGAGCAGTGTGCTGTGAGCCTAAATTTGTACCAAGTCCCTGAGCTTGTTCCCAAGTGGCTGTTTTAAATAATTTTAAGTCTCCCATAAAATACTGCATGGGCTTTATGCTTCTCTGCTGTATGAAGTACAAGGAGCCTGGATCAGCCAAGCATGATGCACAAAAAAGCCTTGGGAGAAGCAAGCATGTGAAATATGGAGAGGAGAACATCTTTTCTCTCTTATGGTTTTACAGCACAAGTATTGATTTTTAATTTTCCAGTTACCAGCCTGGGAACCATGTGATCTTTATGTGAGAGTGCTCATTGCAGTCTGCCATGGGAAGTTAGAACTGCACAGATTTCATGTGGGGCAGTGTCATTGGAAGAGGCCACTGAAGCCACTCCCTTGCTTCCATCTGAGGTCAGCAGTGAAGTCAACCCCTTGAAATTACCCACCAACATCCAAATTTGCAGCCTGCCAGCTGGGCTGGCCCAGCAGCTAGGGGGTTCCTATGGCTAGGTGCTGGGAATCATCCTTCATAGTGATTTTACACTGTTACCTCCTTACCTCTGGGTGCCTGGAGCTATTCCTGCTCATCTCTAGGAAAAGCAGCAGCAAGCTCTCTTGCTTAGAGGACCAGGTGACATTCTAGGAGCATTTTTTGTTTCTGGGATGCAAGGGTAGGACTGTAAGTCTCTGCCAAAAGGCAGAATAGCCAGGGACTGAGTGGGTAATTGTGAAGTGTGAAAGCCCAAACCAAAGAAATTACTTAATTTACAAGGAGCAAAAGGGAATGTAGCCATAGTTGACTTTGTTTGCACCTTTTGGACAGACTGTGGGTCTCTAAGGGACAGAATGGTAATTCTCCTTGATTGAAATGTTTTCTCTCTCTTAGCCTGGCTTTGGAGTGAGCCAAGTAAAGCTGCACAACACGGTCAAGCCCAGCGTGGACTATGTGTGCCAGCTGAAGTTCCCATCTGGGAATTACCCTCCCTGTATCGGTGACACCAGAGACCTGCTCGTGCACTGGTGCCACGGAGCACCAGGTGTCATCTACATGCTTCTCCAGGCATACAAGGTACCAGAAACCTTGCAGAGACCCTTTACAGACCCCTAGTGTGAAACTTCTCTGGAGAGGATGCTGGGAGAACCCCCTTGCCTGGAATTAGGATGGCTTGTTACAGTGAAATCACCCCACAGGAACCACTGACTGATACAGAAATTAGTGTTTTAAAGAAATATTTCTGAAAATATCCATCAGTTGTGTGGGATGCCCTGTTGCAGGTGATGGATGGTGATAACTAGTAGTGTGTGAGGTAATGGTCTTACATCCCCACTCATGATATCAAAAATACCCTCCTTAAAAAGTAAACAGCAAAGTCACTTGAGCAGGACACCCAAGCCTCTGCATCCCACGGGGATGCTCTTCCTTTGGAGGACATTGCCTCAGCAAGGACAACAGTTTCTTGTCTCTGCAGGTCTTTGGGGAGCAGCAGTACCTGAATGATGCCCTGCAGTGTGCAGAAGTGATCTGGCAGCATGGGTTACTGAAGAAAGGCTACGGGCTGTGCCATGGCACAGCTGGCAATGCCTATGCCTTCCTGGCACTGTACAACCTCACTCAGAACATGAAATACCTCTACAGGGCCTGCAAGGTAAGGGGGTGTGAGCCAGTAGAAGGGATTAATCAATTCTACATTGCTGCCTTTGCCTTTGAAACCTGATTTCTGGTGGGGCAGACATGCAGCTAGATCTGACCAGCTGCACCAGAGTAGTCCTTCAACTGTGCAGTCACTGCAGCCTGTACAGAAGGGATTTCCCTCAGAAGCCTTGCTCTGCAAGGGGTAATGTGAGGACAGGGGATAATATTTTCTTTTTAAGACTTGCCTTTAACCAAATTTGAACACTTTTTGTACCTCTCTTCTCAGTTTGCAGAGTGGTGTTTAAGCTATGGGCAACATGGGTGCAGGACTCCAGACACACCATTCTCTCTCTTTGAAGGTAATCCCAGTCTCTAGGTAATCTCCTTGTGTTTTGCTCCTGAATCTAAGATGTTGCAGCACCAAGGAAAACCAAATACGTGCTTCAGATTCCACTGGAGTCTTTGCAAAGCTCAAGGTAGAGGACAGAAAGGAAATTGTTCCCACAGGGTTTCTCTACCCTTTCCCAGCAGCAGTCTCCCTGTAGCACAGGCTAATGGCTTAGCTGGAGTGTCTGGTCCTCTTAGACCTCCCACACAGATTGTGCATACAGATCTCAAGGGGAATTCTTTCATGGCTACAGGCCTCCTTTTGGTTATTTGTAGCCTGGCTTCTCAGACAGTCTCTTCTCTGTACATTTTTAAGGACTGAGATCCTTCATGAGTGTTCCACTTTGATTCTAAAGGTGAGGAACAAATGGGGCTGCCTTTATGGGCCTTGGTTCCTATGGCACTTTGTGCCTCCTGCTAACAGCTCCCCCCAAATCTGCCATCAGTGGGTATTTGCTGAAGGAGCCAGCCCCCCAGCTAACCTAAATCTCCCCAAGCTGCTGCAGGCCCAGGGACAGCAGAAGTTCCATCAGTGAGGACCTGGGGCAGCAGTGTCACAAGGAGCAGAGTTTGACAAAGCTGCCCAGTGCTGAGCTTGAGGGTCAGTAAAGCAGAAGGGAGGGAGCTGGAGTGGGGAAAAGACCCATCGTGTTTTGCCAGCACTTTTCAACTTTTCATTAACTTCAAAATGCTCCTCCCCACTGAAATACCAAAGGTGCTAGGGAAACCTGAGCTCAAACTTTGAAAATTATTTAGGACCTTTTCTTCTGTCTTCATAACTCATTCACTCCCTGGATAACTGAGAAAACCGGTGCCCAAAGGGAATTTCTCTAAAGCACAGTGTGTTTTTTTTCATCCTCAGGAATGGCTGGAACAATTTACTTTCTTGCTGACCTGCTGGTGCCTACCAAGGCCAAGTTCCCTGCCTTTGAACTCTAAACCTGAGTCCAGCTTGGCAGTTTGCTGCCTGTGTCCTTCTGCACTTGGAAACGCCGTTCAAGGCTGCTTTCTCCTTTTTCCAGACTCATCGTTGTTCACCTCTCTGAACGTAAATCCATCCTCCTGGGGGCATGCTGAGTTCTCTAACATTTCTAGTTGTCTCATTACATTGTTTAGTTTAAAAGACAGAATGCAGATTTTGCTGTTGTCCCTTAAAAACTCAGGGCTGCAGGTGGGAGCAGGGAGAACTGTACAGTATTTTGTTGGCTACAGAGTTTTGCTAATTCCTGTATCCCATTTCCTGGGAAGAAGTTTTCTATTGAATGTAACCTGAGCTATTTAACTTCTTTTTGTGCTAACAAATAGTTGCAGGAATTCAGCTGCCTTTGGAGAACAACAGATGGAAAACTGAGACTATTGCCCTGGCAGTTGTTTTCAAGTGTTTGCTTTCTGAGCAGCCAGAGAGCAGATGGTTCAGTGTCTGGGCTGTGCCACATGAAGTGAATGTGATGGACTGTGGAGTCTTACATATATTTTTAATATCTTACTGCAACTGGCAGAGCTGCAACTGACATGCCAAAGGCTTGTCCTGAGTTTGCACCTGTCTGCTTTTAAGGCAAAGGTTATATATAGTTCTGTGCATTTGTTCCAGTGACAGACAAGTAATCCACTGCCATCTTAAACCTTGCTAGTCCATTGGTCATCCAATGGCAAACTCCAGTCCAAAAGTGAGCTAAGCATGCTTGCTTTTGTGGTTTCTTGTTGGCTTTGAGAGTTTATTTTGCAATCTTTATTTAAATTTGTGTATTAGGTGGTGCCAGGTGCCCACCAGCAGCAACAAGGGAAAAGAAATGTATGCCACTGAGTTCTGACAAAGTTTAACCTATTAGCTGTATAGATGTTGTTTACATATTTTGTTTTATAAGCTTTCCCAAACCTGGATCATTTGAGTCACTTGTATGCCTTGCTACTGCTTGTTGTACTTTGATTTGCAACCACTCATCTACCAACTGGAAAATCTGCACTAGGTTAACTGGCTTTGATGTGTCAGGCAGATCAGGTACTTGTAGGGAGTAAATCTGCTTTTCCATCCTTAGCTGGTGCTGCACCTATTCACAGAAATTTGGGACCTGACTCTGTAAACCACTTTCTTAGCACTGAGCATGAGCTAAAGACTGAGCTCAGGGAAGTTTACAGACGTAGCCACACAGCTCTGTGCTGTTTGGGAGCAGCTCCTCAGCCTGCACCACTGTGGCCATGGGTTTTCATCCTTCAGGGGCTGAGCTGCTGAGTGCCTCAGGTCCCATAAGGGTAAGGGAGAAATAGCAGGGAGCACAGGCACTCTCTTGGACCAGCAGTGGCAAAGCAAGGCCACCAAACCTGGCATGGTTTCACTCACATGTGCCTGAACAGGGCAGCTGAGCCCCAGTGGCCCAGGGAGCCCCTTGAGAACACCTGGATAGGCAAGGAGCAGAAACCTGCCCTGGAAGGCTGACTTGTTTCCTCAGAGCCTACTCTCCTGCTGCCCTCATGGGCTTCTGAAAGTCCATCAAAAGACAGCCTGAGTTGCAGAAAAGCTCATCTCCTTGAGGGTGAGCATCCCTGCCAGAGGCCTCAGGCTCCTGGGGACACATCAGCAGGCATCCGTTATCGTTCACAGGAGCTAAGCAGCACAGGAGGTGACTGGGAAGCAGAGGAGTTGCCTAATCAAACAGCACTTGAAGTTACCTCCCAGCTTGACTGCTGTGCTGGCAGTGCAGGGACACTGCTCTGAGCCTGGGACTCTCCTGGGCACCACTTCTGTAAAAGGAGATTGTGCAGCTTGGGGTGGCATGAGAGGAGAATGTCCCAGGGTTTGTACACTGATCAGGGGAGCATCAGGGCCTTGTGTACAACTGCTGCGTGCAGCACTGTCTAATAAAAATGCTAAAACAAGCAAACTTTGCGTTCTTTCTACCCCCTGCTTTGTGACCAGGATTCATGTCTGAAGAGATCAACATATGCAGTGCTGGCAGCTCAATGGCCTTCTATCCACTCTGAGTGTTAAGAGTATTTCACATTTTTCCCTCATCTCCAGCAGGGCCAGTCCTGGCCTTTTCCTTGCAGGCTGTACTTTCATCCCAGGGCATCCTTTTGCACTGGTGTCTCCATTCCAGGCTTCATCCTCCCTCTGTAGCTTCCATTGGAGAGCCCAGACCTGCAGGTTACTGTTAATTGCACCAAAATACACCTGTGTGCAGTGCTGGCCACCAAAAGGAGGTGGCTCCTCCTAGAAAAGCACCCTCCTGCCCAGTGGTGGAACAGGAGGCTGTGACTGTCCAGCAGCAGAGGCTTTAAGGCCAAGCTGTCAGGAGGGGTATGGATAAAGGTGATCCTTCCCTCCAGCACAAGCATGTATTAATAGTAAGTTCCTTGAGGTCTTACACAGCGTGGTTTTCTATTGTTTCTATTAAGGTTTGTGGTAAAGGTCTTGGGGAAAGGGGTCCAGCAATGGGGAGGAGAAAATAGCATAGTGCCATTTCTCTGGTTACCCTTCCTGTCTCATACAGGGGTTTGGTGTGGTGCTGCCCACTTCCACTCACCTTTGTGCCATGGGGAGGGAGCAGGACCAAGACAAGGTTTGAAAACTCATCTGGTCCTGTTTTAACAAGCCACCTGAGAGGGACTCTATCAGAAGTGTAGATATTTGACACTTGTTGATGGTCACACTTGTCCATGGTGGTGGTCTGTTTAAAAAACAAAAATAAAAAATACATAAAATAACCAATATTCCCAAGAAACAAGTAAAGCCATGTTTTGAATGCTTTTTCATCTGGCTCAATTTGTGTTCACCTCCTGTGTATATAGTGTGATCAGCAAGATGAAAAACATCCCATATACTGTTAACCAAATGCCATCTCTATGTGTGCATGTCTCCTGAGAGCCCAACATGGTTTCAGCTCTCAAGAGCTGACAGCAGCCTCAGCTATCAAAGATGTGACATAGAGACAGTGCAAGAGAGCAACAGATAGTGCTGTCTCTGCCTAAATTACTTCATTTCTCATTCCTACATACTAACTTTTCAAATGCCCACCAACAGCAATCAGCAGGGACACTAAATCAGTGGCTAACATTATTTAAAGTTTTTGCCAAAAAATCCTGCCATGAGCTGTCCTCAGCCCCTGTAGCCTTTGCAGTCAGACACACTGACCTGAAAAATCTATATATGAACTACCACTGCAGGGATTTAATGCACACTGATTTCCCTTTGAAACCACTTTGGAGTAGGCTGCTGGCTCGTGGCATGGCAGATGCTCTCCTAGAGTTAATAGGGAAAAAGCACAGCAGAAGAGATCCCAGCCTCCACAAACCCCAGCTCATCCCCCTACCCCAGGACAGACTGTTTCTGCCTGACAGGCTTGGAGCTGAGCCAGGATAAGGGTGGCACATCCCATGTGCAGTACCACAAAAGCAACTCTGGGAGAAGCAGCCAGTGGGCCCAAAGCTGCTGGCTCACACGGGTTATCCAGCCAGACCTCACTGCACCACTGTCTCATCATTCTGACTTCCCCTATCTTATTTTGGCCGTGGTTTTGCACCTCAGTGTAATAGCTTGGCCAAATCTCAGTGGGATTCTTTGATGACAACACCCAAGGGAACATGGCTGTGTCCCAACAAGACCACAAGTCCTGCTCCAGGCCAGTTCCCAGCACATACAGGTAATTTGTAGCAAGAGCGGTGGAGTTTTTTTGGTTTGGTTGGTTTTTTGTTGGGTCTTTTTTAAATTACTTTTTTTTTTTTAACATTGGGAAGAACAACACAGGTTCTTCACATGTTCCTACCCAGAATGTCCAAATCCTTTGGCCAAAGTATCCCCTGCATTCCTTTGGCTGCACCCAGGGAAAGAAACCTGAAGGCCAATACCCAAACCAGGAAATTTAAACCCCTGGAGTTACAACTTGCACGTTATTAGTGGCTCAATAAAACTCCAGCAAAGCAAGAGAGGCAGCAGATAAGCACCTGAGGAGAAGGGCTGGACCCGGGCAGGCTCACCGCGGCGGGGCACTTGCTTGGGGACGGGTGGCAGGCGCGGTGTCCCCAGCAGGTGGCAATGCCGCCTGCCTGCAGCAGCCACCCCGTCACTTGGAGCATCCCGCACTCCTCAGCTCCCAGCCCTAGCTCGGGACATCTCGGGCTCGGCCCCCGGGAAAGGCACTGAAACCAAAAACCCACACTAGAGAGGTTGTTCGTGTACTCTCTGGGATGACAGATGGGAGAATCGTGGAAGCACTTCGGAAATGTGTGGCCTCTGAGTCATAGACACCCCTGGGAAAAAAAAGATAAAAGGAAAACTTTCCCATTCCTGCCTGAAGCCAGCCAAGCCCCCATAGGGGAAGACAACTCATGCTCAGGTTATCAAGGAAACACCACATACTAGGTGAAAATACTTGATCTCCCCACATCAGTTTCACATTCATTACACACGCTCTGCCACCAAACACTCCCAACCTGCAGGGACTACAGAGCCAAATGCTCCCTTTTCCACAGGTTGCCCTTGGCTCTTTGAAGTCTCCTGCACCAAACATACCTGCCCCTAGAATGTCATAGGGATTGGGGACATCCCAAAAGGGAAGAGCTCAAGAAAATCCAAGTGGGCAGATGTGTAAGGCTACCAAGGCTCACCACTGGGGTATTTGTCAAGGGAAAAGCCCAGCCTAGGTAGAGCAGAAATGGCTCCTGTAGATGGGCTTGCAGTGCTGTGTCTCTGCCCAACAGGGACAGAGCAACCGTGGTCTCCCTCACCTGCTGATTCCCTTGGGAATTTCCCCTGCTTTGGTGGTGCACGAGGACAGAGAAGCACAAGGCAAGGAACTGGGCCTTAAGGAGTGAGGGGGTCTCAGGCCATGCATTGTTCCAGGTTTTCAGGAGGATCTGTGTGCACAGCAGGGCTGCAGTGTTGCCATGCAAATTCACTCTAAATGCAGCAGGAAGCAGATAAGCCCTGGCCAACATAGACTTAAACCCCCAAATTCTGTGTCACAGCTGGTGTGAATGGATACTGCAGCATCTCCATAGCTGTGCCTCTCAAATTGCAAAGCACAGTTCCATAACCTTGGCAAAAGGTGTTTCTTACCTTTAGGTGGGCCAATTCTGGAGCTGTCTGGAGTTAAACTGATTGAGAGCAGTTTAGGATCCAGCCCCTCTGCAACAGCTGAACACAAGTCAGGGGGAATTATTTAACTTTGAACAGTTGGTCAAATTTCAGACACAGCTAATAAAGCTTGTTTGTGCCTGACCTTAAAAGTAAGTCTTGGTTGGATCCCAGCAACACCTGACAGGTAGATTTTTGTTGCTTCATTTTTCTTTTTTTATTTGGTTGGGGGATGGTGTTTGTGTTTTTTTGAAAGAACAAGCAAACTCTTCCAAGACTGAGGATGCCACTCATCAAACATGCCCTTCCATGAACTGGAAACAGATACACCACCACTCTCCCTTTAGGACAAATGTATTTACATTCCTCCTACACTCCCTGTCTTTGCCAAAGATTACAAAATATCACAAGGTACCAGCTGGACTTCAGAGAGCTCCTTCCCAGCTCTGGAGGAAGGATCAGGGATGTTGCTACTGCAGAAGTGAGGTTGCTTGGCTTGGGTAATGCTCTGCAAGCCCATAAAGGCTGATGGCACTACTGCAAACACAGCATCTGGAGCCTGGGATGAGCATTGCCCTTCACCCTCGTGCCACCCCACTGGCACAATTAACCTTTCAAAGCAGAGGATGAGCATGAAGATTTCTGTGTCCAGGGCAGGTGCAATGCATGTCTGCTCTGAGACCCAGAGAGAACTGCTGTATCTTTGAATTCTGCAGGAGTTTTACTGTGTCAGTATCAACCCACTCCCTCAAAAGCTGTTGGGGAAAAGCAGAACAAAACAATTCTCAATATAGCTGCTGACCCAAGACAGTCTGCTATTGCCTCACCCACAAAGTTTTGTATTCCCAAGCATTCCCCAAAGCCAGCTTTCACCCTTAGCATGGTGGTCCCTGCCACCTCCTTCTGTGGCAGACACCTCTGCTTTACCTCTCTCCCTGCCTCAGTCACTCACTTGTTTCTGTCTCCATGCTGCCACGTGGGGAACTAGGCTGGTAGCTTTTACTTTGGATCATTTCACAAATCCATTTACAGTAGCACAGCAAGGGGAAGGCAAAATGTAGCATGAGGGGGAAGGCAACACCAGCTTGACACAAGGAAACCTGAACCCTCCTTCAGCTCACAGAGAGCAAGTCCAGGACCTCCCAAGAACAAGCCCATTTCCAGTATTTGGGCATTCTGGATTGTAAGAGGGCCAGCAGAAAGGAAAGGACGGAATAAAGTTATTTTTCATGTATCCTTTAGCTTCAGAGGCACAAAAGCCACTTGTTTTTGCCACCCTCTTTTCTGGACAGGACAACTTACAGCCACCCTCCACCCTCAGATGCCCTGAAATGCTTTCACTTTCCCCAGAAGGAGAAAGATGAAAAATTTGGCAAAAAAAAAAAAAAGTACAATAGACCCTGAAATGAGTGGCCACCCTCGAAGCCTGAGTATGACAGTACACTGCTTCTGTATCAAGGAAGACAGACAGAAATGGAGAAGGCACAGAGGCAGCAGCAAAACCAACTCATAAGCCTTAAGAAGGGAAAAAAGAGCAGGACTCTGAGGAGCCATTTAACTCCATCTCCTCATGGCTGGGGAATTTCTTGCTAGCAGGACACGTGTCAGGAAAGCTCATTTTGCAGAAGTTGCAATTTGCTGCAGCATGTGCAGCGTTCGCAGGCAGTAATCGAATCCACCGGTAGTATTTTGCTCTCCATAAATCCCATTGGAGCCAGGCCCATAAATAGTTACACTGTAGTGTGGAGCTGCATACAAGGCAAGAGCAAATGTTCCACATAATGACTGCTGGCCTTAAGCACACTGAGGGGTCGATCATATTTCCACCGTTTTGTCAAGTTTTATTATAGATCTCCCTCTTTAAGGATACCCCTAAGTGGTGAGGGGGAAACCACGGTGGTGCCAAACAGCTTCCTCACAGGGGACAGGCAAAGCAGCCCTTAGCTGCAGGGGTTTCCCCTATTCCCAGAGGAGTTTTGGAGCTTTTCTCTGTAAATGAGGTGTTCCATCTCCATCCTGACACTCCCAGCAGTGGACAGGAAGGGACTGATCAGATTTTTATGAGTGGCTGAAAAAATAGAGACATACCTCCAGGAATAAACTTTAAGAGACTCTAAGAAAATTACCATAAAATACAAACTTTGGATAGAAGTATATCCTACATTCAGGGATACCCTTGTTGGGAATTCATAGCTCATTTATCACCATGGGGAAGAGGACAAACCCCACCTGGGGACAGGCACAGCAGGTGGCAATGAGGTGACAGCCACACCCAGATACAGCAGCAGTTCCCAGACCTGGGCTCACCACCCCATTGAGCTGCAGTGCTTAATACTTGCAAGCCTGACAAATTCATCTGCAAGAAGCTGGGCTCCAGACCAGAAGTGGGAAGTTGCCAGTGGAAGCTTTTGGGAAGCCCTGGTGGTTCATCATCACGGGGATGAAGTCCAAGGTGTTTATATCCCCCCAAGGCTGGGAATTATTCTGTTCCAGCAGGGCTGAGCCTGTGCTTTACAAGCATATGGAGAGGACAGTCTAATGTAGGGATCCCAAATGACTACACATCAATCTGGGGTTTGGGAGCACACAGACCCTTTTTAAAACAGAACATTAATCTTTCATCATCCTTCCTTCACTTTTATTATATTCACAATGCCAGTTCCCTGGTTTTCAGCACCAGTAATCTCATTGACTTATTCCCATAATCACTTAGCTTTCCACTGAACAGTCTATGCATTCAAGTGTAGAATTACTACCTTGTAAACCCCAGGAGAATGATATCAGCACTTACTCCCTATACTCCAGATTAGGGACAGGTGTCAGCAAGGGGGAAATAGACTTTCTCTGTAATAGCAGAAATATGGTCTGACATCCTTTCCTTGCTTATCATGGTTTAAATATGATAGGTATTTTACTGCAAGAGGGCAATTTTCACAAAGCCTATAAAGAAGACAATCACCTTCCTACAAATTTCCCTCCTTCTTTCTATTTTTTGCTGGATTGGAGTAAAAGATATTACTGAGAAAATACAGAAATATGAGAAATATGAACAAGCAAGGCAAATACTAGAGTCTCACCTGCTTAGGAAACCAGGCCAAGAAGAGTGAATCACATTACTCGGAGTATGGAGGTTGTAGGCAAAGTATTCAGTTAGAAAATTGATTAAATATACCTGAACAAAACTCTTTAAGGATCCACATGCAGCTTGGATCTCCCTTAGATAAATGATTGATAAATTCTCCAATGAATTGCACCATTTGGAAAAAAAAGAAAACCCTACTACATTACTAGCCTCAACACATTTTCAACTGTAAATGGTTCCTTCTGTGCCCTTGCATTAAAGCCCCAGCTTTAATAATTTCTGCTGATGGAAGTTTCCATCCTGCCACCACTTCTGATCTGAGAGGAAGGTCACAGAATGCCAGGGTGGTTTGGGTAGGAAGGGACCTTAAAGCTTATCTTGTTCCAACCCCCTGCTGTGGGCAGGGACATCTTCCACTAGACCAGGTTGCTCAAAAGCCCCATCCAGACACCATTTCCAAATGGGGTCCCACTGTCTCCTCTGTCCAACCAGCTCAAGACAGAACCCCCACACCATTTTGAAGGCAGCTTTGGGAACTCCACTAGGAATTAGGAGAAAGTCTCCACCCACTTAGGGTGACTGGAGCTCTTACCCACTAAAGGTAAGATTCAAACTTGTAACATCTCTACATAACACTCTGACAATTCTTTAGACATTATCATTTCATCAAAAGGAAAGAAACTTCCAGAGGAGGTCTGGAGGTGGTTTGAGAGGTGCCCAGATAAGATAGCCTTGCCTTGGACTCAGCAGAAAAGTCTCCTTCCTCGGAAAATGAGCAGAAGAGCCAAGCTGGGGCTCCTCCAATGAGTTATTTGGCTGCTCTCTGCTGTGGTTTGCTCTCATTTCTTACACTCATTTTCCAGCATCTCTGATGCAGAGTTTCTCATCATTTCTGGACATGGCACATCACAGAGAGAGAGACCTCAATTAGAGCTTGAAATCTGAAGATGCTTCTTTTGCATTTGTCTCACTGCAAAGAGTAACATTTTTACTACACTTAGAAAATGCTTAAAAGTTTCTGAAGGAGAAATCAGTACCTAAAATTCCAAATATAAAAATACAGTACAAAGCAATGTGAAATTAATACTACGGCTCCTCCAGTATTATGCCCCTCTGAGTCTTATGAAAGAGAGTCTGGGAAACAAAAAGTGTTCACAGAAGTGCTTCATTTCCCAAATGAAGAAATGTGTGAATAATTTCTCATCTGATTAATCCATTATCATCATGCTCTACCATTGATTATTCCCCGTTCTTCAGAGTCAGGAAAGTACTCCCATGGCAAGAAGATGAGCTCTGGCTAGATTTGCAGTGATTGGGAAGAAGGTGGCATCCCACACCTCAGATAGCTGCCAGCCCTTTAGAACTCTTCTCTCCTTGCCTCTGGCCAGGCCCACCAGTTCAGCAGAAAACCTTGGGCAGAAAACCTCACTGCTCCCAGCCAGCAATGGGCAGCCCTGGAAGCTTGCAGGAGAGGTGTGGTGGGAAGGTAGGTCACAGGGAACAAACACAGTATTTGTTTGGATGTCCTTTGCACACGTGCAAGGCCTCTCTGTATGAACCCCAAGGAATGCACAGCCCACCAGCACAGAAACTGTCACTAGCTCCTTAAAAGGACCATGGAAGTTTGAGATGCTTTACTTAACTGCTGCAAAGGTCACTCACCTTTGTGGAAACTGAGTTACAATTAAGGGTACCACAAAATACTGGCCAAGAGAGCTGTTAAAAACAGCAAGGGTCTCTTGACCATCTGTTCTACAGCAGGCCAGGCACTTCAAAAGCCCCATAGCTGGGGGTTTTCTTCAGCTCCAGCTAAATCACTGGACACAACCTTCAGATATGGCACAGGGCTGGAAGCATTGCATGGGCCCAAATGTAGGGCTGAAAGAAAAGACAACACACAAAAATCCAACTGGCAGTTTGCAATGGCCAGAGAAAGGTGAAAAGCACCACCCTTCAGCTGGGACTAAATGCATTAAGGGAAAAAAAAAAAGCATAGTAGAAGAATTTTCAAACCCAGGAATAGAGAACTGGAAAACAAACTGAACTGGAACTTGTCTTAAAGTGAACTGGTTCCCATATCTTTGCTTTCCAAAGGGGTTGAGCAACTTCTTTTGTCTCATGGGATCAGGATTCAGGCCCCATGATCTGGCCATTGTGCAGACTTGAATTACCCCCAAAACTCAGAGCAGAAAAAGTTGTGCCAGACGCTTTTTAAACTGTTCCCCTCAATTCAGCACCCCAGTATTTGCAGACGATGCCATTTCAAGTTACTGGGTACCAAAATTCTGTGTGTACACATTTTCCTTGCTCTGCCTTGAAACCACTTACCAGACTGCCTGCCTGTATTTGTGTCTGCTTGTAACTTCCTCTTACCACTGTTTCCCATTAGGATCTTTTCCTCCTTAGTTTAAATCCTTACCATGCAACACACAGTGTACAGCATGATACATGTTCTTGTGGTTCCAGAGACAGTATTAGAAGCAGACTTAGCCATCACTTGCTCTTTAGAAGTCCATCTGTAGTGACTGGTTTCCAAAATGAAGTGAGTTGAGAAACATGGATTTGCAGGATGTTCGCCTTAAAAATCTGTGAAAGGAGGCCTCAGGGTGGTTTGGTTTGTTTTTAAGAGGAGAGTGTGCATCACTTTCTGAAAACGCAAGACAAAGTCTCTCAAAATCACTTGTGAGTGCTGAAATCCTTAAAATAAATAAAGAACAATTACCATCCTCATTACTGAGCAAAGGCTGACAGGGAAAGCAGGTCTGCATCAGAGGGAAAAGAAACCCTCAGAGGCTGAGGCTGCCAACAGCACATTCCTCCTGGCAGATATCTTCTCCCAGGAGCTGCCCCTGCCACTTTGTGCTGGGCTGTTTCCTTCAGCTGTTTAATCCCTCTGCAGCAAGCACACTGCTGCAGCAGCAGACAGACCACAAGTGAGGGTTCACAACTGTAATGTGTCTGCAGGTTTCTCCTTCCTTTGGAAAGGACAGGACTGTGGGACGAGACAGATTTGTCAAGTTAATTAGGAACTGAGGAATGTTAGTTTTGAACTCTACTGTGAAGCAAGCAGATCTGCTAAATTACATCAACTGAAACTGGCAGCAAAGTGCTTTTCAGCATTCACCACCCTCAGAGAAGCAAACATGCTACCCAGGATTATCAGCATACTTGTATTAAGTGTTAAATCCCACAGCAGACAGAGTTGATTGTGGTTTTTTAATTACTGCTAAAATCATAAAAACATCAGACAAAATCTTCATAAAAATTGCAAATATCCTTTCAAAGGAATAGATAAAAATTCTACCTCCGTAATGGTAACAAACGGGAACTGCAAGAAGGTTAAAAAAAAAAAAAAAGAAACAGAAAAGAAAAAAAAAAAAAAAAAAAACAAA